>VANL01000186.1:0-54165 GCA_006352455.1 Brachionus sp. 'Tiscar'
ACTCCAAAAGGCAGGTACTCATTGATGTCGAGTATGAAGAGGAGGAATAGGATAGGTCCAAGGACACTGCCCTGAATGACACCAGCACGTACATCTCGCCATTTTGTTGCCTTACCTCTGTAGACAACTCGTTGCTTACGATGTGACAGCCAAATTGCGATCCAAGTGATTAAGTGATATACTTAAATGAAAATTATTGAATGACAACAAAGTTTAAAAGTGCATTTATCTTAAATCATCTTGTAGAGATTTCATCAATAATTTTTATATTCTTGTCTAAAAATGAAAAACAATTTCCATGGTTTTAATTTAATTCGTTTAAAAAAAATTCTATAATGTAAATAATTTTGAAAGTCATTAACGAAACAAACTAATAAATGATTCTTTGTACTTTTTATTTAAATTAAAAAACAAGAATAAAGTATAAATTTTGGATATTGAATCAAATAATTCACCGAATTCTAGAAAATTTGTACAAATTCTACTATTATAGACACAGTAATTAGTTTTATAAAAATTATTTAATTTTACTGATACAAAATGGATTGAAAAGCATAAATGAATAAACTTAAGAGAAAATAAAACAATTAAATTAATAGCTATAGTTAGAGTTATTTTCTTATTATCATAGACAAATTTGCCATTATTAATATTTTTATTAATCTCTTTTTTCTTTTTAATCTTTTGTCGCAAAAAATATATCAATGCTAGATCAATTACTAATATTGTCACGATTACTATAACATCATTTAAAATAAAATTAATAATAAATAAAATGAAAAAAATATAGGATTTAGTTCCGTAATAGGCTATATCTTTATCAAAATATGATCTTAATCTTATAAGACTATCCTGAAATGTATTTTTATTGGGAAATTCAACATAATCTTTTTCGTTTTGTACAAAATAATTTTGATTTATTTTCACAGAAAAAAATTTCTCCATGCACAGAACTGAGCTTAAAATCAAAAAAATGGACATAACTATTATTATTTTTCTTTTATTTTTCTTATTATTTATATTTTTGTACTTATTTCCAAACAAAATAGAAAGCCTAATCCAGGATATTAAAATGATGGTTACATTTGTCCATATTCTCAGGCAGTTCAATAGAAATTCAATGAATATTATGTCATAAAATTGTACAAAATAGTAATGAGAAATAGAAGAACAAAAGATTCCGTTTGGATAGACACATTTGTTCATTAAATGCAAAAAGTAAAAAATAAAATAAGCCACATTTAAACTAGAATTAAAAAGCATCGTTTTATTTGCAAATGATGATTTTTTTTCTTTATTATTTTTAACAATTGAGACCAATATTCTGACATTTAAAATATTTGTTATCAAACCCACTATCGAAATAATTGGTATTAAAATGACTGTAGTGAAATTTAAAATTTCAGATATGTATAAGATGTCACTTGAAGATTTTTTTGTAAACAGCTTTTTTTCACATTTTCTCAAATGTTCTACAAAATTACAACTTGAATTAAAAATCATATTGGACCAACATACAGTAGAAACTAAATTCACATATTTTTTAATAAATTTGCTGCTATCTAGAAAATTATCGAAAAATATTTTGCTTGAATTAAATGATCTATAAAGCCACAACAGAGTACAACTGCACGTCTCTAAACTGGCTGAAATGTAAAATAAAATTTTATGATTGAGTGTCAAATTTTGAAAGAGACAAAGATCATCTTCTGGAAATTTATAATTATTTGTTTTGAAATTAATGACCAAGTAGTCATTTATGGAATGAAAATTGTTCATCCATTCAGCATCTTTTGGGTTAGATAGAAAATTTAATTTATCAAAATCAATAGTTATTAGTTTTAAATTGGTGAATTTTTCGAATGTTTGTGGCTCTATTTTTTGTAAGGAACTACTGATTGAAAAAATTTCAATGGTGGAAAAAATTTCATCACTTAGAACTAAATTATTCAAAGTGATTCTATATGCAGAAAAAAATAAACTTTTTATTGAACAATTAATAGATTTGTTTACACGTGCAAAAGTCAACAGATTTTTTTTTAAGAAAACATTAGCTAAGCCATCAATATGCATAGTATTAATTTTTGAATCGGTAAAAATATAAGGACACGTGTTTAAAAGATACTTTGTGGTAAATGTTAATTTGAGTATTGAAGCTTTAATCAGAAAATTGTTCGCATTTTTTACAATGGAGCATTTTTTTAGCAATCTATTTTTATAATAAGGAAAAAAATTTGAATAAAATAGCGTAACATAATAAGTCTTAAAGCTGTTTAAAATAGGATGAAATACATTGCTCTCCATTTCAAAACCTTTGATGTATAACAAATTTAAATGGAGCTCAGAAAATAAATATTTTGTTTTTAAAAAAACTAATTTTAGCTTTGAATCTAGCAAGAGATGTTGATTTGGTACAAAATTCATAAAACATATAGAGGTGATCTCAATGCAGTCAAAATCTAATTGTTCAAAAGACCAAAAGTTTTTTATTGTGAATGAATTTATTTGATTGACAAATATTGAATTTTTTTTTACGGAAAAAAAATTTCTTGCTATTTTTTGACATTTTTTGTCTGCTTTGTCAGTTGAATTGCTTAAATTTTTGTCAAAACAAAGTGCCTTGTTAGAAATAATCAGAAACGTTTGAAAAAATCCGAGAAAAATATGATAATTCATTACAGTTTATGGTTGATTTTGATTATTTAGGTTAAATTTGTTCCTCTGTTTCTTTTTATATTCAAAATTTACGTCACTGAATCCATCAGTCAGTCATTTTAATATCAAATGATAAAAATATTTGATTCTATTTGATTCTTTAAAAGCTTAAGTATTGAGATATTATCTAGAAATTAGATTAATAGAAAACAAAATATTTTAAGCTCAAATCGCAGAACATTTAATAATTATTTTAAATAAAAGGTTTAATAGATCTACAGATATGAATTTATGAATAAAATTTAGATTTTCAAAATTTTAACTATAAAAATGTTTAGCTTTGCATACTGCTTAATTTGAAAAAAAAAGAAGAAAGTTTGATCTGAGAATGCTATTAAAAATGGACAAATAAATAATCAATAATTAAATTTTTTATTTATTTTTTTTTGGAAAAAATGAATAATTTTTTTTTGCCAAAAAAGCCTTTATTTTTAATCATAACTTTTTTAGCTAATTATTTTAAAATTTACAGCTTTTTCTCTAAAATCCACACTCGATAAAAAATTTGTTTATATATTCTTGATAATGACCTTTAACTACAACTTGTCTTTGTATTTCATTAACCTGTGAGTAAATGGTCAATTTTTTATTTTCATTCTTTTCAATACACTGCTCAATAAAATTTCTTAAATCTTTATCAAACAACCAAATGTCTCCTTCAATTCGTTTTATTTTAACTAGTTTTCTCGAACCGCCTTCTCGTTCTAAAGCATAGATTGGAAAATTGTGGAACCTAGTTCTCAATACAAAGTAGGGAAGCTTTGAACTTTTTTCATATTCTGGAGGCACCCATCCGCTTGATGTTGGATAGGATTCGTGCTGAGGTGGATCTGGAACTACCATACTGGGCATCAATTTTTTTACATATTTAAATTCATCTTTAGATTCAACTATGTTTGTAAATTCATGACCTTCTAGATTAATTGGACGACTTGGAAGTGGTTTTCTCTCGTTTATTTTTGAATCGTTTGAAAAAAAATACACTGTTTTTGTTGAATGATTTTGAGCTAAGTTCAGTTTGGTTAATTTGATTAAATTTCGAAGCATTTCTAAATTAAGAGCAAGGTTTATTAATTAAAAAATTGAGATGATTTAATTATGTTATTGAAATTTTTTTTAAAAATTTTGTGCAATCATTTTATTTTGATTATGGTCATTTAACTTAATTTTAATAATAGATAAATTTGAAGTACATATAATATTAATAAATAGCAGTATTTAAGTTTTTCAATTAAAAAAATTAATCAAAAAAGTAATTTTTCAGACAAGTTTATGTTTGATTCAGTATAAATATATTATTCAAATTTTTAATATAAATCAAAATTAACTAAACAGTTAACTCAAAAATAAAAATTTTCAAGTAAAAAATTTAAAAACAATCATTAAGAATGTTTGCTTAAAAATCTCTTTAATTTGAACATTATTTCTATAATTTCAAGTCTAGTTCTAAAAAGACTTTGGGTATTCTCTATAGTTTTATTAAAAATAAATAAATTATCTTACTAAGATTTAAAAAAATAAAGACTTTTTTGAAAATTCGAAAATTTAAAAATTGAGAATTTAAATTTAAAAAGAATAAATACTAATTTTAATTATTGATGATATGATTTATTTAAAAAAAAAAATTAATTGTTTAATTTTAGGTGTAAAAAGCGTATAAAAGCATTATGTTTAATGTTTCAGTAGTTTTTAATTTTTGTTGAATTTGTATTGAATTTTACTACTCCAGAATTAATAAAAATTAATAATTTAAAATAATTGAAGATAAAAAAATATTTCATTTCTTAAATTATAAAATGGTTCTACCTAGTTCCCACAGTGAGAAAACTTTTACCCATAGTTAAATCACTGTTACCCACAACCAAAAAATTTTCACCACAGAAATTCATTTAGCCCTCTCAAAAACTTTTTTAAAACATGTGAATGTAAGTTCTATGTTAATTGTGGTCATATTTTGGCTTTGGAAAAATTGTGGGAAAATGATGACTTTGTAAATAAACCAAAAAATTGGTTTAGCCAAATTTAAACAGATTTAATAGTAATTACTTTAAGACTTTAAAACTTTATTTATTTAATAAATTTTTTAATCAAAATCTGTCAGTGGGTAACAGTAATTTCACTGTGGGTAACCAATTAACTCTCAAAAAATTCATTAAATTTACAAATTCAAATTCCGACCAAAAGCTGATTTTTTAAACATCACCAAAAAAAATTAAAATCGGCATTGTGAAATTATATAAAAATTGAAGAAAAAAATTTAAAAACTACTGAAACATACTACGAAATGGTTTAATGCTAATATAAAATTCTTAATTTTTTTCTCCTTAATCTATGTTGCAATATTTTTTTCAAGTTTATTTTTAATTTCATCATAAAAAGAAAAAATATTTTTTATTTTTACCGCAGTCTTCAAAACGGTCAACCATTGACGGTACTTAACACTAATTAAAATGAAATTATCTATAAAAATTTACTTCACAATTTTGATGACTTGAGAAAGATGGCCAAAAACTTTAGGACACAATTTTAAATCTTGTGTGTCTTACTAAACAGGTTATTTAGAATTATAGAGAACTTGAGCGATCGAATGACTGATGAGTCTGACTTAACAATATACCAAAAAACAAAAAATATTTTATACATATAATTAATAATTTTTTTTCTAAAATTAAAATTAACTTTTAATAATTACTTAAATTTTTTGAGTTTAATGTTTAAGTAAATTAAATTGTAAATAATAATTTTTTTTTTTTCAAAATTATTTTTCAAGCTTTTTCTGACGACCACTCTTAGCTTTATTGAAATTTGTCAGAATTTATTTCATTTATTTAAAATTTAAGCCAATATTTACACGAACAAAATTCTGAATTAGATTAAAAATAGACATTTTAAATTTTTAGTACATAAAACAAAATAAAAAATTTTAAATTAAAATCTAGGATTCTAAAATCGATGTGCAAAATTTATCAGCTACTATATGTTTTGCATCATTCGAATTTTGTCAAAAAGTCTTTTATTTTATAAAATAGTATATGTATTTGAAAAATTGAGTTTTTGCATAGACTGAATTTGAGTGAAATAGAACCCTTAGGAAAAGTTATTTAAATTTAAAATTTTTGATTTTGTTTTATCTACTAAAATTCACAATTTCAAAATAATATTAGATTTTTCTAAATCCTTATTACCAATAACCTGAACTGAGTTAAAATGTTATTGGCTTTCCATTTTTTTTTTGCTGAAATTTTTCTGTTAAATCTTCATCAATTTCTTCCCGTAAGTCTTCCAATATAGTTTGATGAAAAAGCTATAAAAATTTTTTTGAATTTATCAAATTGTGTATATTTAAAATACAAAGTATGTCAATAACCTTTGTATACTAAAAGGATTTTAAAGTATGCTGAAAAGATTAATAAATATGTTTTTTATTTTGTCTAGAGATAATGGGACTTTCTCACTGGCATTCATGATGGATTGAAGAGAGAAGACTGTATTTTGAATAATAACACTACATCAATTTGAATTGAAATATTCAGGGGTATTAAAAAAATTAAAAAGGCAAAGTTAAATGGGAACTATGAATGAGTTTGTGACCCTATTGTTCTAATTAATTGAAGTCAGCAATTACTTCATTCACAAGAAAAATTAAAATATTTTTTTTCTAATTTTATTTGACGACAAAAATCGTTTGCTAATTTACCCAAAAAAAAATTTTTTTTTAACGAATATAATTAACCATGATGACTTAATAATTCTAAAAACTAATTGTGAGCTTTCTCATGCAAAATTGCTGAACAAACTATTTGCTAATTTATAAATTAGTTCAACAAAAAAATTTTGAATGAGCAAAAGTTCACTCTATTTGTTCAAATTTGAATATTACATTTAAAAATTGGTTTATTTTGGCACAAATTTTATAAATTTAATACCAAAAAAAACATCATTTTTGTCGACTTTTAAGACTGAATAAATTAACTTTTAAAAATTAACAAAAAAGAGTTACAAAACGATAATATCGTATGGGTTTTTAAATGGAATTAATAAATAGTTTTATTGTTCCTTATTTTTTGGCACAGCTAGACTTCTCAACAGTCTATTTCCAGCAAAAAAAGCAATGCCACCCAGCAAAGCCAAATATCTCATTGTTTGAAACATGTTCAGCTTAATCCAGTAGCAGTAAAACAGGCCAAAAATACCCGCCAATGCAACATGAAAAGAAATGCCGGACAACGAAAACGAAAATCGTCTAAAATTGAAGCCAATTTTCAGCCACTTAAATTTTTCAAATAAATTTAGTTTTTATTTTATTTTTAAATTTTAATTATTTTAAACATACCAATATTAATAGAATGGCTAATGGAGCCAAAACAAGACCGGTGAATACTGTAGAGACAAGGGTCGATGGAGTTGGTTCAGGAATTCTAAACAAATGCTTGATTTCAGGTTTTTTGGCATAAAGAGCCGCTTTGTCTTGTAATGCACTTGATGTTTGCTCTTCGATAAAGTGAAGATTAACATCAGCCAAGTTCCAAGAAACAGGATTTTGCATTAAAGCATCAGCTACAATCAATTCTACAGAATAAAGACCACTTAGTCGTCTAAAACTCTTTGCATTAGTGCCCAAATCGACATCAGCTGAATATTGACCATTTGAATACTGAGCCAAAAATATTATTTCACGACCGGATTTAGCATCAGAAAATCTTAAAAATGCTTGATGAACTTCCAAATTTGATCCTTTGAGTTTATCTTTTACAGAAAATCTAACATATAACTTAGATTGTTGATCGGCTTCTAGTTTTTGTGGCAATTTTTGATTAGCTTGTAAGCTAAAACAAAAAAATTTTTTTTATAAATTTAATCAAAATGTTGAAACTAATTTACCCAGATAGTTTAGGCAAGCCTTGATCACGGTCACCGACGCCAATTTGCAAATCACTAACACTCACAACTGTGGTCACTTTTACTAAAACACTATTAACAACTAAAAAGAATCGCTTATCATTTTGTGCAGGTGCTTTTGGCGATATCGAAACAGCAACTGTATAAAAATCAGCTACTGGCTGCTGTTCAACAAGCTTCAATTCATATGTAGTGCCATCGCTTGACTTTGGCGTAAATGCTTTTTTAGCTGATAACAAAGTAGACTTGCTGCTTTTAGCTGATAGAGCCTCTACATCTAATTTAACTTGTTTGACTGATGCACCAACTAAATTAGTTACACTAATCAATAAATTTGGCTGTTCAGAAGAGACTGAGACTGACGAAAGACGATTCAAAACAAGAGGAATGTAAAACTTAAATAAAATTTTAATTTTAATTAATAAAAAAATTAATAAACAAAATTTCTACTTGATTATCAGTTAATTTTAAAGAAGCCTTGAGCAAAAAATAGGCTGATCTAACATTGGTTGGTGATCGTTTACTTGTCAAATAGTTGACAAATTTTGTTAGTTTAGCTTGATCAAATTTAGCTGGAAATTGTTTCATTTTGGCAGATAATTCAAAAATTCCATCCAACACCAAACTGCTTGTTCCAACTCCTCCCTCAAATTGAAGATATTTTTTATCAACCTCATCAGCTTGTTCAAGAATGTCTTCTATCATGTCAAATAGAGTTTTTTGACCCTCACTTAATAAACTTGCAATATGCAGAGCAAAACCTTGACTAAAAAAAAATATTAATTTTATTTATCTATTTATTTATTAGTAATGAGAATTTAAAATACTTCAGAATAGAACTGTCTGTTTTCAATGCATCTATCACTGATTTTGATAGTACTTTTGAATCAATTGGTTGTTTGAGACCTTTAGCTATTTGGGAATAGTAATATAAATCAGCTACTTTTTGGGATGAAGCTGCTTTAGTTATTGTAGCTTGGTACTCAGCATTCGGCAGCTTTATTTGAATTAGATATTTAAAATATTGTAATTTTTTTTTTAATTTAATCAAAACTTACAGCACAATTTGGGACGGATGACGCCAGTGATAAGCCAAAAAAAACTGATTCAATGCTGTTTTTATCAATTTTTAACTTAACTAAATTGCATACTTCCTTTTAATTAAAAAAAATTACTTATAATTTAATTATTTTGAGAATATTTTAATTACAGCTTGTGTTTGAGGTTGGAATTTTTCACCTAATAATTCTAAGCCTTTGTATGAGTAGAAAGCATTGCTTAAGTCAGAATAGGGTTTGACAGATTCGAGGAAATTTCTCAAATTTGCCAAATTTATTGTGGGATAATTTGAATTTGTTGACGAAAAAGAGATGGCTACACAGGATATTAGTACCGCTAGCGTAAGGAAACTTTTACTGGTCATTATCGAATCTAAATGAGTAAATTAGTTAGTTGAAGCGAAGTTAAATTCGTCATCATTTTTATTTTTTGAATTTTAAGCATATTAAAGTTAAATCCTTAATGATTTGATTAAAAGTTGTACAGTATGCCACGCAGTATGTTTATTTTTTGATATGTTAGAAAAAAAGAGACGTGTAGAAATTTTCAAATTTTTTTCATTGTCTACCTGTATTAAAAATTTTTCAAACGTTTCAAATTCATATTGAAAAAGTTCAGTTTTTAATTTAGTTTGCGCTCAAAATTGTCTTAAAAAAAAACCATTAAGTTAAACTATTTTTGTGATAAAAAATATTCGGCTCTAAATAAGCGACAAATTGTGTTTAAGTGAATTTCTAATTACCAATTTAGACCAAAATCCAAAATTAAAACCGGTCTAATGACATGTAGATTTTTTGTAAAACAAATCAATCAATTTTTTAAAAAAGTGATAAAATTCTTCAATTTTTATTTTCAAATTTCAAAACAGTAAAAAAAAAATATTTTATAAGCAATATAAAAAAGTCGGTTTTTTCTGATAATAATCTTAATCTAAAGCTAACAAAAGAAACAGTTGACGACTCTATTTTAACAAAACAATATTTATCTTGGCGTACATTTAATGAATACTCTCAATTTTGCCAGATCAACGAGACCAATCTATGCTCCGATGATTGGAAACAAAGTAAATGCAATTGTAGAGAATTTGCTAAACACTATATCTGCATTCATGTTCTTGGATGCAGATATAGTGTTTAGCAAATTCTCTTTCTTGGTCTTGCATACCGTTACAAGTTTCGCATTATCCCAGAAGAAGCTAAAACAATTTGAATCGGTCAGAAACGCCAAAGAGGCAGACCAAAAAAACAAAAAGCAGCTTTGTTTTACCAAAATGATTGTGATTTGAGCAGTTAAGAAAATGAATCCAATCTCGAGCAAGCAGTTGTCGAACAAGAGCCTCCTAGTGATTCAATCATTGAGAAAGAATATGTTGCTGAAGCTACAGTGAATTTACCAAGAAAACGAGGACTCAGGGAAAAAAAACAAAAAAAAATTAATCAATAATTAATAATTAAAAAAAAAAATTTTTATATTTTGTCATTTAAATAAATATTTTCGTCCCAAAAATTAGTTTTTTTTAAATTAGTCTACAAATAAGGTTTTATTTTGTCAGTGAAAAATTATTAAAAAGTCATCTCAATATATATATTTGTCAGTCTTTTAGTTATTTTGTCAGAATAATTAATTTTTTATAGTCAGTTAAAACAAATTAAATTAGTCACCACTTTTAGTTATTTTTGTCATCTTAAAAAATTTAATTTGTCACCCAAAAAATATAAGCCGTTTTTTTGGACCCCTTGTGTTAACCTTTCTTTTTATTCTTTGAATATTCCACTATTTAACGAGTTAAAAAACCGAATTATATTTTGATTGCCTTGCTGAAAATATTTTCAGACAAGTTCAGAAACTAAAATTTAGGTTTAAGCATAAAAAAGACATCAGACATTCCAGGAAATAAAAGGTATCTTTTTTATATAGTTTGAAAAAAAATTTTAAAAAATTAATTTTTTAAATAAAAGAAATTAAAATCTGAATTAACTAAAAAAGAAATTATTTTTGACTTTTTCTAAATGTCATTATTTTGGTCCTTTTTTGTTTTAGAAAAAAGTTGTTCTTTAATTATCATAAAACAAATTTTAATAGCATTTAGGTGATCAACCAGGAGTCGGTGGTTTTTATTTTCGAAGTAAGATACAGAAAAAAAAATTTTATTAAAAATATTATCAATTAGATTATTTTTGAAAAAATAAGATACTTTTAATAATAAACTAAGCAAAGAAACTATTTTTATAAATAATTTTTTTTTTTATATTGCTTATAAAAACTACTTCTCTGCATCATTTTAAAATAAAAATCTAAAAAGACTCGCATTCATCTGATACAATCATCATTGAAGTAGTGAAAATAGTAAAATATTTATTCAAATACATACTTCTTTTTTTTTTAAATTTGTAAATAAATTCAAAGTTATTCTTAATTTAAATAATTTTTTTCTAGATTAAAAATTTAGTTTTTTCAATTAACTTTAAAAAAGTATATTTGTTAAATAAATGTTGAATTTAAATAAGATAAAAAATTTATGCCCCAAGTGAGGATCGAACTCACGACCTCCAGATAACTCCAGATAATATTCAGATTATGAGACTGACGCGCTACCGACTGCGCTATTGAGGCTCGATTCAAATATTAAGTATACATCAAATTAATTTTTTAAAATTATCTGAAAATTTTAATTATTTTTTTAAATTTAAAATATTTTTTCAAATAAACTCTAGAAAATTAAAAATTTCATGAAAAGTTGTAGAGGAATAATTTTCATTAATCTTTCATTTATTCTTTCAAAACCAGAAAGACCATTTAAAAGCGGTACAGTGTGTGGTAGCTTATTAAACGACATTTTTCTTTCATACAATTTTGCTATTTTGAAGGCATTTTCAGTTTTTTGAGGTTTATGAATTAACGCCATTGCAAAAGGAATACCATCCGGATCATTTTTGGTTGCAGGTGTAAATCCTGACGGCATTACTATATATCCATATCCAGTTTGAACTGAAATTGTCGAAAAAGTATTGTATTCCCCTTCTTTTAGAACTGAACCAATTTCATTGTGGAATGGAACAATAGTCGTAAATGAAGGTAAAAATAAGGCATCAATTTTATCATCAAATAAATTTGTATTTATGAAATTTTTATATATTTCTTTTAGTTGTAATGACTCTTTACATGCTTGATCGCACAATTGCTTTGTGTATTCGACATTGTCTAATTTGTCTATACTCAAATTCGACGAGTTTATTTGAATCTTCCAAAAATTGTTAAGTAAATCATTTTGGTAAAATTGTTTGGTGCTACGAATAGGAGCATCGGATTCATATCTGGCCTTATCGCCAAAATAATTGTTATAATAAAAAGGCACACATGCCAAAATGCAGGGATTATATTTTCTAATTAAATTGTCAAATTTGTTTGCATATTCGTTCAATTGAGATTGATTAAGAGACTTTTCTTCGATTTGAATACCCAAACTTTTTAATCTATTAACAGAATCTTTTATCAATTTCTTTAGTAAAGGGTCAACAATCAAATTAAATTTATCCACTTTAAACCCGTTAATAAAATTGGTAATTATTCTAACTTTTAGTGAGGCTTTTTCAAAATTTTTTTTAACAATGTTAGCGTAAAGAGTCGGTAGATTGTATAATACCGAATGAGTCAGGACCAAATCGTCTAAATTTCTGGCCATAGGACCAACTGTATCAGCTTTTGATTCTAATGGTAAAATTCCATTAAGAACTTCTGAATTATGGGGTGGTCTGTAACCCCATACCGCCATAGAGCTGGCTGGACCGATTATTGATCCGCCTGTGTCCGTTCCGAGACTCACTACTGCAAATCCAGCAGCTACACTGGCACCTGAACCAGAACTTGATGCACTACAAGTTCGATTTAGATTATACGGATTGTTACAAAGACCAGCTTGTTCACTAGAAAATATGCTGCCAGCAGCTAGCTGTGCCATATTGGCTTTGGCCAAATAAACAGCTCCTTTTTGGTTCATGCGTTCAATCACTAAAGCGTTTTTGTTTGGAACCATATTTCGCATTGCCTTTACACCAGCTGTAGTTGGAATACCTTGAATGTCAATGTTGTCTTTGATTATAACTGGAATGCAATGCATTTCTCCCATAAAATTTCTAGTTTGGGCATAAAATTCATCAAGCTGCTGGGCACGCTCAAATGCCTTTGGATTATAGGATATGATTGATCTTATAGTTGGATCATATTTCACTGCTCTGTCAATAAAATACTTCAAAATGTCTTTACATGACCATTTTTTGTTTTTAATCAAATTTTGTACTTCAGAAGAGCTAAATTTAAAATTTTTATCTAAATTAGTCGGATAGCTATTGACCGAAAAAAATGACCATGTAAATAAAAGATAAAAAAATGGTCTCATTTTTTAAAATCTATCTAGATTTATTTTTGTATAGATGAATAATGCATTTGAAAAGAAAAAAAATTGGTATTTATAATGTCAGTTAATTATACCTTGGCTAAATCAATATTTGCTAGTTATCTATAATTTTTTAATCGCAAGAACCTTTTAATATTCTAAAAAAAGTAAATTACATAAAAACAAAATAAATATTAAATTTTTATTTTTTTATTATAACTTTTTTAGTAGGGTAAGTTTGCTTCGTCATTCTGAATGTTTATGTTTGATTTTTAGGTGGAAAAAAAAGATAAATTATTAATCATATTAAACTTTAAAAAAAAACTAATTTACTTATTACAATTTAAAAAATTACTTATTTTTATTTTTAAAATTTGAAATGAAAATTCACAAAAATAAATTTTAAAAAAATCAGATAATTTTATAGATACCTGGAAACTTATTGCTCGGAAAATTTCTTATCCCATCCATCATTTTGGTTTTTGCTTCATTCTGAAAACCCTCGTTAGCTGTTTCATATAAGAACCATGTTCATGATTTATCGAATTACTAATTTTTAAAAATTTTAATTGTTTGAGTTTATCAAATCCACAATAAATTTGAGAAAGATCTTAAAGAAAAATGGAATTAATAAATAATCGTTATTTGAAAATAATTATATAAAATAAAATTTATGAATGGATAGGGTCATGCGTAATTGATTTGTAAATTAGTAAAAAGTTGTTCATTTTGGAAGATTGAATGAGATATTAGTAGACAGCTCATAGCAATCAAAAGAGTGGAAATGTTTTATTAGAGGTTACCAGTTGCGAGAGAAATTTAGGTGTAATGATATCATCTGATTTAACGTGGACTGCAAATAAGAGAGTGCAAAAACATATAAGATAATAGGAATGCTTAAGCGAACGTTTGTAAATAGGAAAAGAGATAGATCACCCAAATTCTGCCTCTGTAAAAACTCTGTAATTCTGCAAAATAATATATGTAATAGAAAATCATTAAAATTATATTGCAAAGTTTTTGCAGAGCCAGAGTTTGGGTGATACACCTTTTGTATCAATTGAAACATTTTACAGAAAAAGTTATTCCAATTTAAAACTTTTGTTTTTTGTTCCAAAATTCACAATGCCTTTAAATCAAAATCAACCGGAATCTTAAAGACGGACAAATCAAATTGAAATAACTGCTTCAGCTTCAAATTGCTACGAAGTATTAATAGGCTTATAAAAAAAAATCTCAATAATAAATTTTTAATTCCAAACTTATTTAAAATAAATTTTTTCCTTCTATCAGCACCTAAAAAAAAGCATAAGAAAAAAAAAATCTTTTAAATTAATAATGGAAAACTAATTTTCATTGTCATCTTTTGCTTCCTGTCAAAAGGCTTAATAGTAAAGCTCGCAAAGAAAGGCAACAAAATGATATGTGACAATTGGCGAGGTATAACACTGCTACCAATTACAAGCAAGGCGTTCTGCAGTATTTTCTTAGTGATATTGCTTTGGATGCAATGCTTAGAGAAGAACAGGCAGGTTTTAGACAAGGAAGAGGTTGCATAGACCATATATTTTACTTAGGAACATTATAGAATAATGTTTGGAATGGAATAGCCCCTTGTATCTTAACTTCATTGACTTCAAAAAAAGCCTTGATAGCATACAGAGAGAAACCTTATGGGCCATACTAAGATCTTACGGTCTACCACAGAAGATAGTTAACTTAATAAAACTCTTCTACGAGAAATATGATTGTAGCGTGATTCTGGAAAGAGGACAATCTTAGAGCTTTAAAGTCTGTACAGGAGTCAGACAAGTGTGCGTTCTCTCTCCAACACTATTCCTAATACTGATTGACTTTGTCATGAAGAAAACAACTACCAGTGCTAGGGGTATACAATGGGGATTAACAACTAAACTTGAAGATTTAGACTTTGCGGATGATCTGGTGCTAATATCTAATAAGGAAACACATTTGAATATGAAGACCCAGGATTTGGTGAACAACGCTTAGCCAACTGGACTCGAAATTAATGGAGCGAAAACGAAAATATTGTGCATAAACGCCAATTTGGAAACACTGATCTCCATCGATGGTATACAAAAAGAATGTGTAAGTGAATTAACATATTTAGGTAGCATTATCAGTAAAAACATGGGAACGCACAAAGATATTAAGAATACCAGCATGGAAATCAACCATCTACAGCAAGGAAACAAAACTCAAACTGTACAAAACTGTGGTAAAATAACACTGATGTACGGGAATGAGTGTTGGGGAATGTCTGATTCTGGCAGAAAATGCCTGAACACTTCCCACACTGGATGCTAAAGAAAGATTCTAAAGGTTCACTGGCATGAGACATTGTCAAACGTAGAATTATTCACCAGAACAAATTCACAGCCATTAAGTCAATGTATTAAAAATAAACGATTTCGATGGCTTGAACATGTGCTTAGAATGAACGAAACAAGGATACCAAAAAGAGCCCTTCAATGGACATCTCAAGGGCAACGTAAGGGAGGACGACCAGCAATAACATGGAGGTCAACAATCACGAAAGAGCTCACCGAAATGGGAATGACATGGGGAGAAGCAAGAGTGTAGGCGAAAGATCAACTTGAGTGGAAATCAAAAGTAATGACCCTATGCTCCACAAGGAGCGTATAAGGAAAAAGAAAAAAAATTCTCATTGTATTTAAGAGATCAATTAGGTGTTGCAGGTTTTTCTTGGAAGTTTGATTATGAAAAAAAAAAATTTTTTTTTAAAAAAAATAATCAAATGGTTTTAAAAAAAAGAAAATCCTTTTTTTTAATTTTTTTGGTTTTGTGTAATTTTAAAATAGAGCAAAGTTAAAAATTCTTGAATTATTAACTGTAGTTGCTAATATGACACTGTATGAATGCTAAATTAATGTTACTTGATCTGATAACTATAAAATTGTGTAATCATTTACTTCATTTTCCATTTTATTCATATTGATTATTCTCTTCATAGTTTTTTGCAAACCGAAACCAAACCCAATTCCAAACTTTAAGGCAACATCATTTTATTATAAGATTTGATCACATAATATAATTTCAATTTTAATGATATGAATAAAATGAAATGTTTCAAGAGTCTGACAACTATTAATAATATGAATATTATTAGAAGTAAAAAAAAAAAAAACTATAAAAAAATATAAAATCTTTTTCTAAGAGATATTAAATATTCATATCGTTAATTCATTAATTGCAGAATTTTGCACACTATTGATGCAACTTTCTATATAGCACTATGCTGCATCTACAAAACTAGTAAAAAATTTTGGAAAAAAATCATTAGAATTTTAAACATTTTGTTCTTTTCTATTGTACTAAATTTCAACAAAAAGAATTTTTATTAATAAATTTCTTTAAAAGATTATTATTTTTTTTATATTGCTTATAAAAACTACTTCTCTGCATCATTTTAAAATACAAATCTAAAAAGACTCGCATTCATCTGATACAATCATCATTGAAGTAGTGAAAATAGTAAAATATTTATTAAAATACATACTTCTTTTTTTTTTAAATTTGTAAATAAACTCATAGTTATTCTTAACTTAAATAATTTTTTTCTAGATTAAAAATTTAGTTTTTTCAATTAACTTTAAAAAAAATAAAGAAAAACATATTTGTTTAATAAATGTAAAATTTAAATAAAATAAAAAATTTATGCCCCAAGTGAGGATCGAACTCACGACCTCCAGATAACTCCAGATAATATTCAGATTATGAGACTGACGCGCTACCGACTGCGCTATTGAGGCTCGATTCAAAAATAAAGTATGCATCAAATTAATTTTTTAAAATTATCTGAAAATTTTAATTATTTTTTTTTTAATTTAAAACATTTTTTCAAATAAACTCTAGAAAATTAAAAATTTCATGAAAAGTTGTAGAGGAATAATAATTTTCATTAATAATTAATTTATATCATTTCTTTTTTCTTATATACTTTTTGTCACATGTATTAAGATTGAAAAATTGAGCAAAGGAATAATGGAATTATTTTATATATTAAAAATTCGAATTTAAATTTATATTTTTAGAAAATTACATTATAGTGAGACAATAATACATAGAAAATATTAAAAATTCTACTTTGTTTTTTTAGAACATATTTATAATTATTTCCTCTTTTCTGATCCTGTTTTTATAGAATATATAATAATATAAAAATAAAATATAAAAAATGACATTTGAATTATTATTTATTATTTAGTTTTAATTAAAATTTTTTTGAAAAACATTTTGAAAAAAATCTGAAAAAATGTCTTAATTTAAGTGCTTTAAATATTTTGTTATTTTTGTCACTAAATAATTTTAAGAGATTAAAATCTTATTCTTTGAGAAGATCGCTGACTAGTTCTGTACTCTTTCTGAGTCTGAGTATCATTTAAGGAACTTTGGTCAGCTCTAAATTGAGAGGACCTTGGAGATTCATTTTTTACGTGTACTGGCATGATTTGATCAGGATTTTTGTTAAATTCATCAATTTTCATTGCATCCGCATATTGGGATATCCATTCTTGTGGTTTACAAGTTTCGATTCCACCATAAATCTCACAAACAAAATTTAAAACAGATTTTTTCGATATTTCCAGCTTAGCTCGGTGTCCCCATTTAAACTTGTAAGCTGGTGGATCAGTATTCGGTATTTGTTCGTGCTCAAGATAGCCTTCTTTGACTAAATCGCTGGTGAAGAACTTAAACACATCTCCGAGATATTTGTGCCTTTTTTCATCTTTATTTATGTCCAACTTTTTCAAACTCTCCCAGAATAGTTGGGAATCCATTTCGTTTTGATTCATGAATATAAGCGATAGCGCAATCATTAACATGCTATACTTGAGTTGCTCGGAAAATTTTCTATCCGACTCACTATCTGCCAGATTGTTGTTAAACTCCGAAAATCCTCGTTGAAAATTGTTTTCAGTTAGCTTTTCCAAATTAGAGTCAAACTCAAATTTTGATCGAATGCCAAATTTTTCTCCTTTTTCATTGTCCAAGTCAATTACTTCCATGCCAAATACATCCTCGAGGTACTGTTTTACATACTTGAAGATATTTTTAAACGATCGAGAATGATCTTTAATTATATTTTTGTTCAAGTCTGTTTTTCTTATGACATATTTTTTTTCTGATAGAGAACAAAAAAGAATGTACTCGACGCATTCTTTTGCTTTTTTTTTCAGTGTATCATCGTCAATATCTGCATTGTATTGGCTTTGGCTCATTCGGCTCATCTTTAATATTCAGGTTAGCATTAATTTTAGCCTTATCTGAACTGTTATGCTTTACAAATAGCATTAATTAAAAAAAAAATAAAAAAAAAAAAAACAGAACAAAACAAAAAATTTAAAACTATTTAAATCTTTATTATAAAGAAAAATAATCTAAAATTAAGTATAAAATTTTTTTTTTGTTTAGATGAAAGTAAAATAGAGAAAAACCGAATTTATTTAACATTTCAGTTTTGTCTTTTTAACATTGAAACGTACATTTCTAAATTTGCAGGCAAAATTTTTAATTTTGACAGAGACTTGAAAGGCCAATATTTGCTCGCTAGAATCTTTGAATATTTGAAAAACAACAAAATTAGAAAAATTACAAATTAATTCAAAATATCTCAAGTTAACTTGTACAAAATGACTTTAAAACTTAAAACTTTTTTTTCGAAACGCATTGTGCAGCAAGTTTTCTTTGAAAATTCTGAAAAATTCTCTCTCTCTCTCTTTTTTTTTTTTGTTTTGTTTAAACAAAATGCTATAAGAAAATAATGAAAATACAAAAAAAATTTAATTTTTGATTTTGTTTACCAGTCTTTTTACATATAACTTTAATAAAATAGAACAAAAAAATAAAATAAAGCCTTGAATAAAAATATCTAAAAGTTGAATTCTCTATTTGAATAATTACAGACAACAGCAGCCGCCTTTTTCCTTTTTCTTTTTGCTTCCCTTGGCATTCGACTTGTCTGGCTGTTTACTATTAATTTGTCTAACTAAATTATAGAATATCTCTGGTACATTTATTTTATTTTTGGCACTTGCCTCCATAAAATGGCAATTGAAATTTTTAGCAAGTTGCTGACCCTGGTCTCTGGACACGACGCGCTCTTCTTCCAAGTCGCACTTGTTGCCAACAAGAACCATCGGAACGTCCGCTGTGTCCTTCACTCTCACAATCTGGTCGTGCAGCTCCATCAAGTCATTGAAAGTAGCTTGAGCAGTGATCGAATAGACGAGAACGAACCCTTGGCCTGACTTCATGTACAAGTCTCTCATGGCAGTAAACTGCTCGGTGCCGGCAGTGTCCAATATTTCCATCATGCATTGCTGACCGTCGATTTCGACCTGCTTACGGTAGCTGTCCTCTATTGTTGGGTCATACTTTTCAACAAAAATGCCTTGAACAAATTGCACTGTCAATGCGGATTTTCTAGTTTTTCAAGGCTTTTATAAAATTATTTAATTTTAAATTTCATTTTAACTACTTACCCAACACCTCCGCTGCCCAATACAACTATCTTGTACTCTTTCATTTTTGTTAAAATTATCTATTGTCTCTTATCGGCTGAATTTTTTTATCTAAAATTTTTAAAAAATTTCTTCATATCCAAAATACAGTGGTTCATAATCATGGAGCGATAATAAGTTTTGAAAAGATTAAATAAGGTGATGCTTAGTTCGGGTGAAAATTTAAAAAAATATATCTATTAGATAAAAATATCTGGTTAATTAAAAAGTAATTCGAATGCAATAAAGAGTCTTAGTAAGTGTTTTATTTTAGAAACATCTTAATAGAAATTTTCTGCAAAGAAAATTCGACGAGCAAAACTTGTTTATCAAGTTGTGCTTTCAGTTCTATTCTAATAAAATAAAATTAAAATAAAATGCTTTCAAATTTTAAAGCTGTGAGAATAAAAAATAAATTGCAATCGAGAAAAACAGAGGTTTAAATCTGTTATCATTTTGCATTTAGAGATAAGTCTAAAAATTAATTAATAATTTATTTTATTTTTTTAATTAAATTAAATTTTTTCGCTAAAATAATTTTTTTCTCCTCTATTTTTTTTTTTTAAATAAAAAAATAAAAGAGAAGCTTTTATAAATCGATTTTGATTTTTCTAACCTAAGAGTAAAATAATGTTAAAACTAAATTACTCCAAGGAATTTTAGATTTGAGATTTACAAAATTTTGACATCCTGAAAAATCGAAATAAATAGTCGATAAATACATCCTAATTTCGGCTTGCTAGTCACATAATTATTAAGTATATTCATCTTGAAATTTTGACATCTAAATTTGGAAAATTTTCTTCAGATCAAATATCTTAAACTAATTGAATATTTCAAATCTTTTTAAATCTATATTTACCCTAAAATTTATAAATAATAATGAAAAAAAAATTATCTAAAAACAATAATAAGCAAATTATAGCAATATGAATTTTTTTTCCTTAAATAACAAAATCAATTAAATACCTGAAATTTAATTAATTTCAAGAGATTTTCTTCTTCACTTTAAAGTACTTTTTTTTTTATTAAAACTTCGATATGTATATTAATAATTAGAACAACATTTGAAAAAAAAAATCAATCAATCAATAGAAATATTAAAGGAAAAAAAAAAGATTATTGCGAACTATTCTAACTAATAACTATTCTTTAGTTAAGATTTAATAGAGAAATTTTTAAAATTCATGGAATGAATTTACACTTGAATAATGGAGACCAGTCTGAACTTGACCAAGCTAGATCTCCATTAATAAAAGTAGCTTTTACATTTATGTTATCATCAATAATAGTAAAATTGGCTTTAGCACCATAGTTTAGAGAACCACCATTAAGTGGATAAATGCCAAGAAGTTTAGCTGGATGCTCGGTGGCACATCTAAGGGCTTCAACTAGACTGCACTCGGTAGCTGTGATCAAATTACGAACACAGTCATCCATCGTGGCGACTGAACCACACAAAGTTTTAGTGCCTTGCAGGTAAGCACTTCTCTTTTTAGTCACTGGATCGTTGATGATTTGAACAGCTTGATTGCCGATGTGATGCACTCTGCCGTCTTCTAAACCCATAGCTGACATGGCATCTGTGACGAGCACTAGGCCGTTTGGATGGGACTTGTAGGCAATGTTAATTGCTGATGGGTGAGTGTGTATTCCATCTGAAATGACTCCGTAAAAAATATGACTTTCAAGGTTAAAATTGGATAAGAGACCGATTAGATGTGGATCCCGATGATGGAATGGCAGCATGGCATTGAACAAATGAGTTATGAATGTGGCGCCGCTAAGCACAGCATTTTCTCCTTGTTTTAAATTGGCTTTTGAGTGGCCTAGCGAAACAACAATTCCGCTATCTGTTAGCTTTTTAACCACCTCATTACTCGAGTCTAACTCTGGAGCCAAAGTTAATATGGACACAAATTTTCTAAGCTCATCTACATTCATTCCGTAAATGTCTTCTAAGGTTTTTATTCCATTGTCTAATGTTTTAAGAACATTTATATCATGAGCACCTAATTTTTCTTTGTTTATGAATGGACCCTCCAAATGAAGACCCAAAATAATTGAGTTTAATTTTTTGCGTGATTTTTCCTTGTTTAAGTAATCGCGTATTTTTGGAAGTAAATTTTTGTAATTTAAAGAGTCCGACGAGATAACTGTTGGACAAAAGGCTGTAACTCCGTATTTGAGCAATCCTTTGGACACTTCGCTCAAACACTCGTCGATATTAGCATCTATGGTAAAATCTCGGCCGAATCCACCATTTATCTGAACGTCTATGAAGCCTGGACTAATTAATAAGTCATTTAGATCAATCTGCACATCAGCTTGTCTTTTTTCTTCGAAAAAAATTTTGCGAGGATTTTCTATTAAACCATTGCGAATCCAAAGATCATCTTTAATTATTCTATTGTTATAGAATAGGCGACAATTGGTAAACTGAATGAGCAAGTTGGACAAGTCTTTGTTTGAATGAGCCGAGTGTAGTTTGAGAATGTGTGTCGTGTCATTTATTGACGATTGAAGTTCATCCGAGTTAAATACCTGATCAAATAAATTCATCTTTTTTTTCAATCTAAAGAAGACTATTTTTATCCTACGATAATCTATTAAATTCGAAAAATAGAAAATTCTTAGATAACTTTTATTTAAAATGGCTAGTCAAAAAAGCTTTAATTAAATCCTTTTTTTTTCAAACTAAATTAGAATATAAAATTTTATTATTTTGAATAAATTAATATTGAAAGAAGAAAATTATTTTTTCTAGACACCTTCTTCATCAATATCATCTTACAAAATTAAATCAGTTGTTTTCGTAACAAATTACATTAGTTTAAAATTGATACTAAATTCCTCTGAAAAAAAAAATTCAATATAATTTTTTTCATTAAATTAAAAAAATTGCTACCGTCTTCAGAGAAAATATCTATCACGGTTTATTCCTAATTCAGTTTTTTATAACATGATAATATATTAAACTGAATAAAAAAAAATATTCATATAAATCTTTTTTTGTCTTGTCTAAAAAATATTTTTTATTTAAAATTTCTAGAAAAAAAAATTAAACGAAAAACAATAAAATTACTATAAAATGGTTTAGTTAAGGAGTCTTTTTTTTCTTTTTAAGTCAAACAAAGTTGCATGCTTGATATGTTTTTATAAAACTTAATTTAATTACTATACATAAATCGGGACACTTTGAACTAACAGTCTTTAATTTTAAAATATTATTTTCTAAATATTTTTGATCTTTGCATATACTTTAGTCAATAGCTATGAAAGTATGAATTAGTTAGACTTGACAAAATAGATAAAGATTAATTTATTTATCCTATGACCGAGACTAATTATAGTTTTAGGATAAAAAGGCTTTTTGAATCAATCTTAGTCCCACGTGTCAACTAAGCATTAAACTATTTGCATGCAGATATTTTATTCAGAATTTTTCTCTTCTCGATAAACTAATCTTGTCTAAAGAATTTAATTAAATTGAGAGAAAAAATTACCTGATAAATAAGTGAATGGTCTGATATTTTAATCGAACAGATAAATAGAGATAGACATCAGATCGGCATTTTTATCTTTGCTTTTTTCCTTGCTCGATCTGATTTAATTTTTCGATCATATTGCTTTTAATCAAAATAAAACGTTTGAATTATTATAATGAATTAGACATAATGAATGCAAAAATTTGCAAGCATAGAAAAATATAACAACTAATTAAAATTATATATAAATAGACTGGTATTGGTTTAGCGAGTGATTAAGATAGCAAAGATAAATTAAAACAATTATTTGGGGTTTGTTTCGAATTTTATTGCTTTGATACTCTCTAGCAAAAATTAATTAAACTTTTTTGGTTCTATTATTTTTGTTTTTTATTTTTTTCTATAATTTTTTTTTTCATAATTACATTTCTCAATATAGTCGAAACTAATTCCCTTCGAGAAATCTCTATTCATTATCTAGTAAATTTAGAATTTTCATTATGCCTCTATTTTTTAATCCCTTCTGCACACTTAAAGCACACACGCTTTAAATTATTCGTGCTAGTGAGCATGAATTTTTTTCAAAAATTTAAAATTAATATTTATATATGTAAATGTATATCAAAATCGTATTTACCAGCTGTGTAATCGAATATGTACGATTTGAGTCTAGTACATTATTTTACAATTAATCTGCCATTCTTTTAATTAATTAATCAATTAAAAGGTCAGAACAAACAAGGAAATTAGGACAAAATTAATTATATTTATTAAAATTTCACCTTTTTATCGTGAACTATCAAATAATTGAAACATATATAATTTGTAAACATTTATTTAAATGTAAAGTTTTTTGTAATTTTCTTTTTTTGTTTCTTTCTACTTTAAAAATAAAGAAAATGAGTTGTATGAAATTCTTTGAAAACGATGGCGACAATAGTCTCTTTATTGACCTTGAGGAATATCTTAAAGTTGAAATGAAGGATTTATAGATTTTTCATCTGCAAACGAATCTAATTGACAAGCTTTGGGTTCAAAAGGATCATAATTCCGCAGTACCCGAAGTGACTTAAGTACTATATTTTTTATTTATTTAATTAAAGTTTAAGCCCCATGGACAAATTTAAATGTCATTTTATAAAAAAAATACTAATAATTAAGCATCTGTTTTACAATTTAGTAAAAAATTAAACTTTTTTATAAATATAAAAATGTTCAAGATTGTTTGACAAATAAAATTCAATTAAGTAAAAATAGTATTTTATCGAATCAGTTAATCCAAAATTGTTACATTCGAAGCACCAATATACATAAATCATTAATTTTCTTTTTATTTAATTTAACTTAATTATCAGTTTTTTTTAATTCTTATTTTATATTTTAAGCTGAAGGAGATTAAAATTTAAATATGAAAACACTTTTTTGTTCCTTATCAAAATGAAAGCGAAAAATTAAACACGATTAAAACGAAACTTAAACATACAAAATCAAGACTTTAATAAAATTTAAAAATTAAAATAAAAAAATCAAAATAGTTAATATAAATATTCCAAGAAAGTATTCTTTTTTCATTGTAAGTAATCTCTTTTATATTGGATTGATTAACTTAAAAATTTAAACTTCATTCGTCTTAATTTTTAATTAAAAATTTTGATTTCTTTTTAGAAAAGATATCAATTGGTAATTTTTTCAATTTTTTTAAAATAGATTTTTGCATACATAGACAATCAGAAAATAACCAAAAAGGACAAAAGGTTCTTTACGGTTCTATTTGTTCTTTTTTTTTCAAGTCTTAGTAATCTAAACACTAGGTTATTTTACTTATAACTTTAAATTTTTCAAGTTTTTAGGTCTTTTTTAATCTATAACTTTATATAAATTTCAACAGGATCCGGGACAGATCCCTGGTTTTGGAATTTGACTATCCTTTAGATATAGATGACTTTTATATATAATTAAAATTAGTAACTGAATTATTAATCTTAAATCGAAGTGCTATGATGTTGAAAAACAAAATAGACCAAAAAAACCGTAAAGAAAGAAAGAACCAAAGTTATAAGATAAAAAAAATATAAATTTCATTTTCATGAAAGGCCTTACCAAATAATTAAAACTTTTTTTTGAAAATCTTCTAATTTTTTTTTCCAAAAATTTTAGTTATATTATCAGAATTGAAACAAATTTAATATTCTTTTTTGATTCAGTTCTAGCCGCCAACTTTTCTCTATTCCTTTAAATAAAAAAAATTCACGAATTTTCTTTAAATTATGATTAATTTCGTCTTCGGCTATAAGAATAAGATGCTAATTTTTAATAAAAATAAAAGAAAAAAGGTTATTCTATTCAAGTCTTCTAAAATGAATTTTTTTTTTAAATTAAAAAATCTCAAAAAGTTAACTACCTTTCGCTTTCGTTTAAACAAAATTTTTGTACAAGATTAATCTTAAAAAAAAAATGATAGAGTAATAAAGTTAACACTCAAAAATTCTTTATGCTACATCATTTTTTTGTTTTTAGTTAAATAAATTTAAATGATTATTGAAAATTTTTTTAATCAAAATTCTAAAATCAATAAATAATAAAAAAATTTAATTTTTGTTGCAAATTATGCTTATTTTCATGGAATAAAAACAAACAAGAAAAATAACACAAAGAGTGGGAAAAACCCCTCCGGTTTTTGAGTGTTAATAATGTATAATAATTTAAAAGTATAAAAGAATTAAAAAAATTAACCAAAATTTAAGTAAAAATGTATATTGACAGTCCTATTTACAGTTTGCGAGATTGTTCAAAACGTCTGAGAGAGTTATGAATTTTTTGTTACAGATTGGTTGGCGTGTTTTCCAGTAGTCATGTATTTCTTTTGCTATCAGTTCTTGCTTGGATTTGTTCGTCAAAAATTTAATAAAAAGCCTGTTCGATTTCTCTTCGATGGTTTCTAATTTTAGAATTTTATGAATCGTATTAATTGAAGTAATAATTTTTAGAGAGGCTTTGATTTAATACAGTAAATTAATTATTTATAACAAAGCCAATGTCAAATAGTTATTGAATTAGAGTTACAGATTTAAATTTAGCTTGGTTGAGTTTGACCATTTGAAGTTATCGTCTTATACGATTCGTTTTGGTGACTAGTTTATTTTCTATGAGTTCAAAGTGTTCAAAATGGGGCTTGAATGAAAGCTTCGGGTCAAGTTTGATGCCAAGTAAATTCGGTTACGGTTCGATTGAGATGTTCATATTTTCTATTTTGAGATTTAGTTTATACTTGATAAAATAATTTTTCCTTTGCTCCTAAGTAATGAATGTGGTGTAGCAAGTTGAAAATTGATAAACAGTTGCCTTGTGACACTCTACATTTGAGTTTCATAGTGGCTGATTTATATCTGTTAATGAATACCTCGAAAAAGAAGTCCTATCATTCAAAAAATTGCTGATCCAATTGAGGAGGAATGGGCTTATATAGGTTTTTTAAAAATAAATGGGTGGTTAGATTAGTCGAAGACTTTTTCTAAGTCAGAGAAGACAGCCCTTGTGAGCATATTTATATTAAAACCATTGTGAATATCTTGTACTAGTCTAAAAATATGTTCTTGTGTTGATTTTTTCTTTCCAAATCCTGCGTGATATATTTTATTAATTTGACGGTGAAATTTAATATCCAACATATACCACATTGATAAAATTAAGAAAATTATGTACTTATTTTTCAATTTTGAACTTAGTTTTTTATTTTAAAATTATTTCCTTTTTTGATATGACTTGAAATATGCAAAGTGAAACTAATATTTGAAATAAATTAGAATTAAATTTTCAAAATTTTCTATCAATTAATACATGAATATTACAAAAACAAGATTTATCTTTAATTTTATATCTAGAAATAAACCTCTGACTTAAAAACAAATAATCAAACTAAGCTATCCTTAAAATTTCAGGAAGAAAAAGTTTATATTTTGAACTAATTTTTTAAATAATGAATAGCAATTAATTTCTTTCGAATTAAAATTAATTGAACAATAACATAATTTGTGTTTTTAATTGTTATAATCTAAAAAAAAATCATGTCCTAAACTAACTATATAATTCAATGAGAAAAAAATATTTCCATTTTTTCTTTAAATATTTAATCCTTTACTTAAATAATTAAACGATTTAATGAGAAAATGCTGAACTTTTTATCAAAAAGATTTTAGAAAATAAATGTTTTTTTTTTTTTTGATTTTTAAGAATTAAGCATCGAACAACATTTTTAATTGATCTTTGTCAAATTTTTCGTCTAAATCTCAAATAATTTTTTTCATAAAATAAATCTATAGAAGCTTTCTTTTGTCACTAAATTGTAAAAATTCTATAGCTATTTACTCGTTATCTGAAACCATACTCTTTTAGAAAAATATTTTATTTTCTAAGAGGCTTCGATTAAATATCTGGTAAACTTTTTAAAATCCGGATCTAATTTATCTAGTTAGTGTTTAATATTCAAATATCTTAGTCGCAAGAAATAAATTTGCAATTAAAATTAATTAATTTTTAATAATAAAATAGTTGACTTCAAAATTTTTTCTAAAAAATTTTGATTTACCTTATTTTTAATGATATAAGTTAACTCAATTTTCACTAGTTTTATTTTACTATATTTTTATTTAATATTTTCAAAAGAAAACTTTTATATTTTCAAAAGATTCAAAAAGTGTTTACTTTTTAATTTTGAATTATTTTGTTTTTAAATTTTTTTTTTGAGTGGGATTGAGATATTATTTGAATTTAATAATTGTTTGGAACTCAAAGAACCGTCTATTTTTGACAAAACTTTGTTTAAATGTTGCATTAGTTCAATAAAAATCTGTAACATGAAAAGCAGAATATTTAAAAGACCTTTATCAAAGTTTTAAAAAAATATTAAAAGATGCAATTAAAAACTACATTTGAATTTTTGAAAAGGATCAAATTGACACCGCCGATCCTTTGAGTATTAAAAAAATATAAAAATAAAGCTAAAATTTTTTAATCAGAAATTTATGAAAAAAATAAGTAAATTAATAACATTTTTCTTTTGATTAAAATTCAAAATTGGTTTCAATTAAACAAATGAAAAAACATTTAAAAATATTGAGTCAGTCATTGCCTAGAAAGAATTAAATAAATTTTAAAAAAGGAAAGAAAAAATCACATCTTGATTTATAATTTACTTTTCATTTCTTAAAAAAGAAAAATTTTTGATTTAATTTAGACTTGGATTTATTATTGATTTTCGTTTGATTTTTTCACAAAATACTTTTCAGAATTTTACTGGCTGTATTGGAGAAAAAATCTTCGCCATGTTAAAAGATTTGTACATGAGGTTGGGAGGAGTTCAAGTGTTGAATTTCAAATAAATGACATAGCAGCTGTCTTTTTAAATTAGAAATTCTTATATTTGTTTATAAAGGCGTCTTATTTTGGGAAGAGTTTGGGAAGTTGATTAAAAATTAGGAAATTTTAATTAATGGCGCAAAATTTGAAATAATTCCTAAAATAATATAAAAGCTGAATGATATTCTTAATAATAATTGAAAATAAATCGAATCCAAAATGGAAAAGTTTTAAAAAAAATCTAAAAAAATTAGAGATTGAAGAAAATGAATTTGTAAAGCAAAGCAAATTTAATTTAAATAGCTTTTTGAATAAAAACAAAAATTTATTGCTCAATAGTGACATGAATCTATGCCAGGAAAAAATTTAAAGAACTCAGTGGATGTTTTAATATCGTTTAATTAATCTTTAACATTTTTTAGTTGGAAAAATCTTTAAATTGTAATAACTTTTTTTTCATTGGCGTTATTTTAATGAATTTTTATTAATTTATAAGATAAATAATTAAAAAAATATATATTTTTTTTGAAAAAAATCAAGAGAATAGGTTCCAAATAATAAATATAGAAACAAATTAATTAATTAAGCTAAAAGAAACATTTTTTTTTTGGCAAATTGAAGTTTATGATCAAATTAAGATGATCATGCTCAAAATTTTTCATTAAAAAAAGGTTTTTAAGTTATTCATATATAGAATTTAAATTTTGTTTTGCAAAAACATATTTTCAAAGTTTAATTTCTGCATGCAGAATTATGCACAACACTTAGATATGGTTTAACATTCTTTTCTACATATGATTATGTGTCACTAAATTTTATCATTTCAAACACTCTTTAAAATTTCTTTAAAAGATAAATATTTAGCATGAGCATAAAAATTTTGATCAGAAACTTCAATTTTCCTTTTTTACTTTTTTATTTACAACCATTAAAATTTTTTATATTTTTGGGAAAATATTTAATTTTTGCTTCTTGTTATATTTAAAAAATAAAATATTTTTCTTTGGACACTTTTTGGAAAAATCACAATAATTTGTTTATATTTTTTTAAATAAAATTAAATAAATAAATTTATAATTTTTTTATTTTAAGATATTATCTATGTTTTTAAAACTTGTTTGCATCTAAAGCATAAAGCTTCATTTTGATCACTATTAAATTGTCTACATCTAGGACATGCAAATTTAGCTGATTTTTTAACATTTAAATCTATTGATAAACTTGAATTTTCATCTAAAGCATCATTTTTAAGGTTTAATTTAACGTCAGCGCATCCGAAGCATTCAATGAGCCATTTAGAAGATTTAACTTGCTTATTAATTTCATCTAATTTCTTAAAACTAGAAGAATCGCAATCTAAAGTAACTTCATATATAGCAGAGTTATCCGATTGGATTTTTTCAAAAAACCGACTTCTAAGAAATTCAACCATGTCAAAAATTTGTTCTATTTGCTCATTTTGCCACTTTTGATCAGATTTAAAGCCAAAGTTGCTGCGAAACAAAGAACACAGAGGAGAATTATCGTTCAAAATTGAATGGTGAAAAGCTTCTTCGGCTAAATGAGGCATAACTGGTCCTATCATAACCAACAACCTGATCAATAGGAAATAAATAGCAGTTTGAGCGCTTCGTCTTTCTAAAGAATTATTTTTTTCACAATAAAGTCTGTCTTTTATAGATTTAATGTAAAAACTGCTAATTTGACTCAATAAAAAATTTTCAACTAAATTTATTGTTTTACTTAAATTCATATCTTCATAATTTTGATGCACTGTGTCATTTAGATTTTCTAATTTAGAAAGAATAAACTTATCTAAAGGCCACATTTGATCATAGAGTACCGATTCAGTTGGCTTAAAATCATACAAATTACCGACTAAAAATCTTAGTATTGATCTTATTTCAAATAATCTTTTGATAAATTTTTCTATTATTTGAGCTCCGATTTGAATTTGAGGCTTATGGTATTCATGAGCTATCCAAAATCTGAGTGTATCAAGACCAGCTTGAGGAAGCTTGTTCGGAACGCCTTTAACTGCTTGCAAAGGTTCGACAACGTTTCCAACTGATTTTGACATTTTTCTATTTTGCTCATCAACTACAAACCCGTGTACTAGTAAACTTTTGTATGGACTTGTTTTGTTTAGAGCAACACTTAGCAAAATTGATGCTTGAAACCAACCTGAAAATTGGTCAACACCTTCACAATATAAATCAGCTGTTGTTTTTGGATTTAAGACTGAATTGAATGAACTTCCACTATCAAACCAAATATCAAAAATATCTCTTGATTTAAACAAATTGGCTTCATTTAGCTGAATTGATTCAAACAAACTTTTATCATGTTTATTAGACCACCAAAAATCAATGTTGCCTTCTTGCAAAATTAAATCTTTGACTTTTTGGATCAGATTCTTGTCAATAATGGGATCTTTTTTATCTTTATCATTAGGACTGTACAGACATGGAATTGGTAGACCCCATGATCTTTGTCTTGATATACACCAGTACGGCCGTGAGGATAAAGTTGTAGTCATAGAATTAGAGACATTGTTGGGTCTAATTTTGACGTTTTTTAAAATATCTAGAGATTTTTCTTTTAGACTGTTCGTATCAATAAACCATTGCATTGATGATCGGATAATGCATGGTTTTTTAGTTCGCCAATCGTATGGATATGAGTGAATATGGTCATGTTCTCCTATAACGGACTCGCCAAGAATTTCTTTTATCTTACAGATTGTTTTATCATCTAGAGCTAGTTGACCATTTAGACAAAATTTTTTTAGAACCAGATCATCGTTTGTGTACCGACCGACCTCATCAATTACACATTTAGTGACTAAGTTGTGTTTTAAAGCTAATTTGAAATCATCTTGTCCTAAAGCAGGTGCTATATGAACCAATCCGGTACCTTGTTTGGAGCCTACGTGATCGCTAGGAAGAACTGGAAGCATAGTTGATGGCGAATCTGAAAACGGGCTCGAATAGTATGATCCGCTAAGAAGATTTCCATTAAAATGAACATCAATCTGATGTGAATTGGCAAAAAATGGAACGTTGGTCATTACATGATCTATCAAATCAGCTTGGATCAAAAAAACTTTAGAATCGTTTACACTCACTAAACCATATTTCATTGATGGATTGAATGCGATTGCTTTATTACACGGTAAACTCCAAGGTGTAGTAGTCCAAATAGGAGCAAACAATTTTTGATTCGGTTCTGAAAAAAAAATTTTTAGTAAATAAATCAATGACAGTTTTTATTGAATTAAATTAAAAATATTTTAATAAATTAAATTTATATTTTCTTTTACTTAATCTTTTTTTTTTTTAAATAATTATTTACTTAAAGTCTACATACTGTTAAACTATTAAGTATTTATTTTTTATCTTTATCAGCCTAAAGCTCTTTATGATCAAAAATAAAAATAAAAAAGACTAAGTTATGAAAGAAAATAAATAAATTCAAATAAAGATTCAGTGTTAATGAAAATATTTAAAAAAAATCGACATATGTTTCGCAAGTACAGTGATAACTAACTTCCATTCTCAGAAAATGTGTGAACATATTCAAAAGGGGACTAAATTATTTTATTGACTATCTAATTGAAAAAAAGTTTATTTTTTCTTTGTAGCTAATTTTTTTTAGCAGCTAATACAATTAATTGGTAGTTAAAGTAAAATTATTGAAATATATAAAGATTGTTGGCAACTAATTGAATGTTCTTGTCAGCATTGGCTGAAAAATTTAATGAGTAAACATGTGATTGGAATTTTTATATACAATTGAATTACTTTCATTTTTTAATCTTGATCTAAGAATAGAAAAAAATGCTTCAAAATGACGTTGAAAAAAGCTTTTAAATCGAGAACTATTTCAAATACCATCTAATTCGGTTCAAAATGATACACCTATTTAAACTGTTTTCAATAGAGTTAGATCAAATCTAAATATTTATCATGTATGCTGTTTCAACTCATATTTTCTTTTTTTTTTATCACCAAATAATCTCACTTTTCTAAAAATACTTTTATGAAACAAAATTATCTGCACTAAACAAAATAATTTATTGAATATAAAATTACTTCTTTAATATAAAATTATTACAAAAAAATGATTGAATATTTTTATTTAAATAGCAAGATACTAAGAGTCGAATTAAAAAATGATAAATGGAAACTAAGCTCCTGTACTTTTAAAAATTACTTGACTATACTTGTGTCCATATAATTGGTATTGCAGTGAAAAAAAAATGACTAAAATAGACTACAGTTTTAATCCAATTGGTTACAAATCTAAAAGAGGACTTAAATTTGTTTCTATTTAAAAAATATTAAAGAGGATTTTTATTAAAAATCATTTTAATTTTACTTTAGTATTTTTATTTCACATGAGTATTTTTAGAATGCAATGAGAAATTTTAGAAAAATGATGATTTTTGGTGAAAGAAAAATTCTAAGCCATTAATATTTAACTAGTTTGATTAAATTTTTAAGAACCTAAAAAGAAGTCTATACCAATTTATTTAAATTAATTTGTATCATAATTTTTATTTTACATTTTATAATTTATAATTCTACTAGATCACCAGAATTGGCGCTAAATAGAATAGATAAATAAATAATCATTGAATTAACCAAAAAGTACAAAAAAAGAAAAAAGATAAATGACTATTTGAATTAGGCAATTTTTATTTTTTATAAAATTATAAGTAATTTTTGTGTAATATTTAGAAAAACTGAAAAAAAATTATTTAGTAAAAAAATGTATCAAAAGAGTTTAATATGCTTTTACAAAAATCGAAATTTTTTACTATTTAAATAAAAGTAAATAAAATTGATTAAAATTTTAACTTTTAGTAGTTTTAGATGATTAATTCATATTAATTAGTAGTTAAAGTAAGTATATTATTTTTGCAAAATATCTTCAATTAATCTTATTTTACAATAGTTAAATATAAAAAATAGTTTTTTATACCTCACTACTTAACATCAGTACAGTAATATTCAATTATTAATCTTCTAGAATTTAAAATTTAAGCTTATATTGACTCGAAAATGAAAAAAAAAATTCAAAAATTTAATTTTTTTGTTAAATAATGGCCGTAATATTCTTATCAATTTAAAAATTGTTGAAACTCAAATAAATAAAATGTTTTAAATAAAATTGAAGACTGGGTCTTAATGATATTTTTTAAAAATAATTACTTAGAAACTTTTGAATCTCTGTTGAAAACTGAACAAGTTCGTAAGCTACATACAAAGCATTGCTTTTATGCTCCGGATTGTATTCGAGTTCGAATTCAGCCAGAGCTGTTTGTGACGAAATAGACCAATAAACTGGCATGTAATCGCGATAAATCATCTTATTTTCGTAAAGAGAATAAAACAAGTCGATTTCTTTACACATAAAATTTGGATCTATTGTGCGATAAATTTTTGACCAATCGACCAACAGATTCATTTGTTTAAAGGACTCCATTTGAGTTTCGATGCATGACTCAGCATAATTTCTAGCAAAGTTTCTTATTTCAAGAGGACTTGTTGTATTTAAAGAAATATTAGTCTCTTTTTTAGAACTTTTTTTAGAATTTTTTTTTAAATTTTTGATTGCATTTAGCTCTATCGGTAGACCATGACAGTCCCATCCAGGAACATAATTTACCCGATAACCGGATAACAATTTATAGCGTAAATAAATATCTTTTAACACCTTGAAAAAAGATTTGATTTTAGCATTTTGAAAGTTAAAATTACTTTGTTGACCATGTGTCCAATATGAATGTCTCCATTAGCATAGGGTGGTCCATCATGAAGTGTAAATAGAGGCCAACTTGATCTATTTTTTGCTTGCCAATCGTATAATGAATCAAATCCTGCTATCTGATAGATAAAAAAATAGTATTTTCTAGCACTTTTATTATTAAGTTAAACCTTTTTAATTTTGCTTTCATGATCACATATTTTTTTCATAGATAATTCGAAATTACCGCTATTTGGCAAATTTAGAGTTTTTGAATAGTCATTTTTATATCTGTTTATTTGATTAAATGAATATTTAATTAACTTGAGAGACCTTCGATTTGTATTCAAAACATGATTTAACATTTCTCAAAAACTAATTATTATTATTTAATTTTTTTTTCAAAGATTTAAAATTTCAAATAAAAAATATTATGCATTGTATTTTGTCTTAAATTTTATTTTTATTAATTTAGTTTAATTTTTTTTTCAATGAGAAAATAATCATTCAAAAGTTATATTTGATTCAAGAAAACTATTAATTATTTTATTCAAAAGATAGTTTAGGAAAGGAGAATTTCCGACCAGTTCCGAATGGCATAGTTTTCTTTTCTGTCCTCTTGTTAGCAATTTTAATTTTGCAAAATTTAGATTAATTTAAAAAAAAAAGATAAATTAGGCATGTTTTTTTGTATTTAATTTACTTTTATAGCTTATTATCATTAATCTAATTAACACTAGAAGCACCAACGAGTCAAAATGACTCTTTTTCGATTTTTAATCACTAATATCTAAATTATTTTAAATGATATGAACACGAAATTTATTTTTCAGCAAAAAAAAGCATTAAATTTTGTAAAATTAATGTCATAGACTATGTCTTTGCGCATAATCAAGCACTCATTACTAGAAGCACCAAAACGAGTCAAATGACTCGTTTTAAAATTTTGCATCGAATTAATTAATTTTGAATTCAATTTATAAATTTTAATCATGAATATGGCTCGTAAATCCGCTTTAAATGCCAAAGAATTGATAAAGAATCTTGTTGATATTCAGACTGATGACTCAGACGCTGGTTCTGAGTATGAAGATGACCATATTTCAGAAGTGGAATTTGATGAGTTCGACGATGCTTATAAAATTAATCGACGAAATTAAAGCTAATTTCAAAAAAAATCTAATTATCTCTTCATCTGGTACCCCAAAGAGCGCCCGTAAAAGAGTAGTCAGGGTAATCAAGAAAATTTATCCCCTAGGCGAGTATCTTGCCAGGTTTGTTTATGCAGAAATTATAAAGCAAATAATGTGTGTTCCAAATGTAAAAAAGCAGTGTGTGGTTTTTGTGTTTGTAAGAAATGTGAAGGGTATTTTTAAAGAGCTTTTTCTTAATTTAAACTTTAAGAGAAGTTTGTTCCATTGATGAATTAATTTAGTATTGAGCCAAAGGAAAATTTATTGAATGAATAAATTTATTCAAAAATAAATTTTGATTGAAGGAAAATAAAAAATTAACTAATAAAATGTTCCTAGCAAAAAATTAACTTTGTTTTTAATCCACTTCTTGTTGAAACCATTCTTGTTCTTTCATGTAAAATTCATAAACTATAATTTTGCTTTTTTGAAATGTGTTCATCTTCGTTCAAGCATCATGGTCTGAGTCAGTTTTTTAAAGATTAACAATTATTTACATTCATATCATTTAAGTAAACTTAGAAATTGAAAAATAAAAAAAGTCATTTGACTCATTTGGTGCTTATAGTGCTAAACAATGTATTAGATGTACTGAATATACTAAATCTTGGGCTATGTGAATTTTTAAAATTATAATAACTCTTTTCTATAGGTCTAGAGCTAGTTCTACAAAATGTATCATCATATAGGACCAAGAGACGATGCGATAAGCGTCAAGCATTTTTTCATATTTTTTGATCTTTAAAAAGAATTATATAAAATCTACATAATTCAAAAATATTTTTTTATTTGAACAGTCTTTTCAAAAAGATATAATGATTTAAAATCTTTTAAAACGAGTCAATGAATTACTCGTTGTGTGCTTCTAGTGTTAAATATTTCAATATTTATAAAATTTGTGCAAATTCCAAAAAAAATCATTATTTTTAATTTGAATAAAATGGCAAAATTATAGTTGGCTTTTCTTTTGAAATTTTTCCATCGTAAATACAGACTTTTTTCAAGACTAGATCAAATAGAGCTTAAATTTATCAATGTTAAAAATAATCTAAAAAAATAAAAATAAAAAAAAATTCACCTGTGGCTACACACTGAACCGAGTATTCTTCTTTACTCCGGTAAATTGGATATTTTTCATCCTTATCATCAAAGGCAAATTTTAACAAATCGTCTAAATTTTCTGGAGGTCTCATTTGATCAGCCCTGGTTTTTCTATGCCTTGAACTATGCACCACACATTGTCTCAACGGCGCTCTCTCATAGCTTACAAAATTTGTCTTTATTAATTTTAAACTAAAATAATAAACAATATTTACTGATTGAAATGGTAATAGTAGCCGATTGAATAAAATGAGGACACTTTTGAGGCTTCATGAGAACCAATAATACAATGTTTTGATACTTTGCTGATTTTATTTGATTCTAGATTAGGTCCAAGTTCATAATTCCACATAATTGGTTGAATTCTTTCAATTAGACTTGGTTCGAATTCTGGATACTCATTATTCCAATTAGTTTCTAAATTTGAAAAATCTTCACCATAATATCCAAGGTTTAAACTTTAAAAATGGTTATGAAAAAATCTTATAGAATCACTCAAGTACCAAAATCCGTAAGCTATTGGTGTATTTAATAGAACATCTTCCAATTCTTTTAAATTTTTGGCCGAAAGCATTGCTCTACTTACAATTTGTCTTGCTAAAAAGATTAAATCTATTTTTTTAAAAATAAAATTCATATAAAATACGAAATCTTTTCAATGCAATCTGATGCGGGACCAATGCATCAACGCAAAATGTGAATCCGCTGGAGTTAAAAGCAAACGCATTTCCTGGTAAATGACCGGGATAACAAAAACAAGTAAATTTCTCTTTTGGATATTCAGGGTTATCAGGTATTATATCACAAGAAACAATATAACCAGTGTTATAAACTGCTATTGAAGTATCCTCATTGTGCAAAATCAATTTCTAAAAATTTAAGGATTAAAATGTTAAATTGTAGATTATGATCAAATTTTAATAAGCATGACTAAATTTTATTAAATTCAAAGTAGAATGTGCTGCTTAATCTTCGTAATTTATTTGATTTTCAACTATAAAAAAAGTGCTGTTATTCACCATTCTGCAATAGTTATTCTGTCCAATACAGAAAAAAGGCTCGAAATTGATTTTTTAATCTATTATTAAATAAAAACTTTGATTTTTAAAAATTTGACCGTAAGCTTTAATTATTGACAATTTAAGATACATAATCTTGATTATTCAAGCAAAAATCGGAGCATTCCATTAGCTCTTCAAATTCTGTTTCATCCATAACCAAAACATCATTCTTATTCTTAGTTATGCATAGCATTTCAACACGAAAATTTAAAACTAATATCTTTAATTTTTTTAAGATATGATTTATTTTTATTCATTAGTGAGAAATTACATATTCAAAAGGAAGACCAGATCCATTAGCTAATCCTCTCATTTCGTCAATGTACCAAGGAAATCTTTTGTTTGTTATTGATACAAAAGTTTCAATCATCTAAAACAAAGTCTGAATATTATTGTTTTTGATAATTTTAAAAAAGTACAGATTTTCCTTCTTCTGTTTCCATACTTGGTAAAAGATATCTCTCAAATTCTGGGAATTTTTTGAGATAATCTCTTATGTTTAATTCAAATCTTTTGCCCTTTAAAAGCAAATTTATAAAAAATAATTTTTTTTTTCATCAAAACAAACAATAGCATGGCCACATTGATAGTGATTTCCATGGCAATTAAAATAAGCTATGTCTTCTCTTCTGTTCATTTTGAGTTTTGAGAATATAAAATCAAAAATAGATACTTATTTAAATTTTAAAGTTAATGGAATGTAATATTTTTAAAAGAAATGTTATTTTTAGTCTTTTTTCAATGTTGCTTTAACTAATAAATTTTTTTTTGAAAATATTTTTGAAACAATAAATTTCAAGTAATTGAAAGATTCAGACAATATTTTTCATTTTTTCTATACAATGGAGAATTGTGAACGCCTTGATTTCTGAAAGATGTTGCCTTGAATGATGGATTCAGAGCCACATTAAAGAAAAAACCAATAAACTAAATATTATTTTGGATTTTTTGTTTTGAAGAAAAGTCAAATAAACTTTTTTAGTAATTAGCTGGCATTACCATCTTTTTTTATGATGAAAAGAGTTTGGCATTAAAGATTTTTCTCCCTCAGCAAGATTTGGACCTTTGACTCTCTACTTGAACGACTAACACAAACCAAAAGTTTGTACAGTCAGTGATTTGAGTTACTTTAGAAATTTAGATTTAAAATTTTTGATTAATATAAAAATATTATTTTTTGATATTTTATTTCAAAACTAGTATTATCTATGTCAATTAAAAATAATTTTCTAAAATATAATTTTTCGATTCATTCACAAAATAAGCCTAATTAAAATATAAATCAATTTAAACAAAAATCTTTGGTATCTACCAAACAAGCTTGTTGAACTTTGTCAATGGTTGCTGGTAAGTCAAGTTTAAAATGTCCATAAACGCCTTTTTCTTTTCGTGATGCTTCAATTGCTGCTCGAATAGCAAACAGCACAGAGTTGCTTAAAATTAGAGGTGGTTCACCGGTTGCCTTGCTTCCAAGAACACCTAATGGATTTGGCTTATTCTCAACAAATTTTATTCGAAAATCTACTGGTACATCTTTGGCCATAGGAGGCTTGTATTCCCATGTTCCATTATTGATGCATTTTCCTGTTTGTGGATCAAATATAGCTGTTTCAAGCATCATATAACCCAAGCCCATCATAAATCCACCTTCTGCTTGTCCCACATCAATTAAACCATTAATTCTTAAAAATAGAAATTTTTTTTTAGTAAATCAGAAAATCTAATTTCAAGCTATTTACGTTTGACCACAATCGTATAGAATATCTGTTCTTAAAATTTGAGTCTCACCAGTTAAAGTATCAATCAAAGCTTCAGTGCATGCTGCAGCATCAATATCATAAGTCATTATATCTTCAAATTCTCCTGCTCTTTGCAAATACATAGCTGATAAATCAATATTCAAAGAGAAAGCTTTTTCTATTAATTGTGCCCATGTGTAATCACCAGACATTTGTTTCCTAATTGGTTCAAGTCTTTCTTTCAATATGCTACATGCACCCATTACACTCTAATATAAAAATTAAAGCTTAAATATTGGACAAGAATTTTTAAAATAAAACCTTGCAACATAGTTCAGATGTAACACTGCCTCCACTCCAAAGAACATTCGGATTTACTAAATTGTTTGTACTTTTGACACTAATTATCTCAATGGGTATACCAAATTCAAAAGCTACACACTGCGTAACTTTAGTGTGAATACCTTGACCCATTTCTATTCCGCCATGACTTACCAATACTGAGCCATCATGATGTCTGATTGCTACAAGAGCATTGTAATAGCCTAAATTGTATGTTAAAGGATATCGCATTGGAATTAATGCAATTCCTTTTTTTTTGTGTTTATTTTCACTGTTAAATAATTCAATTTCTTCTTTACGCTTGTAATAATCACTAGTTTGTTTTAATTCAGTAACTAATTTGTCAATTTCAATATAAGGCAGACTATGACCACTAGCTGTTTTATCACCTTTTTTGAAAAAATTTCTTTCTCTTATTTCAATTGGATCTTTGCCAAGATGATTTGCAACATGCTGGATTACGTTTTCGGTAACAGTATAGCAAGTGAAAACATCAGGTGATCTTACTTCAGTACTTGCTGCTTTATTCGTTTTTGCCAAGTGCTGTCTAACCGAATAATTTGGACAGCTATAAGCACTGTCAAAAAAATTATATAAACAAAAAGCTAGTGAGCCATTTGGTGAAAAACCTGGTGTTGAATACCAATCATAGTCCATTCCATTTAGCTTTCCATCATCCTCAAATCCGACAGAGTATTTTACGTACCAAATTGGACGTTTACCAATTATATCCTAAAAAATTTAAAAGTATTATTTTTTTTTTGTTTTTCTAGTTATTTTTTTTAACAAACAATCAAGTTATTATTGAAATTAAATTAATTAATTTAACTTTAATGAATATAATATAAACATTTGTTTTTGGAATAAAATCGGATAGAAAATTTTTATTTTTCATTATTATCTTATTCATTTTTGTTTCATTGAAATTAATATTTTTGTATTTTTGTTTATTATAATTATTATTTAATTATTTTTTCTAAAGAAAGTATAGCTTTATACAGATTTTCAAATTTATAGAGAAAATTTTCTTTAAAATTAATTAACATTGTCTTTTTTATAATTATTTGAGCAATTTTAATTTAAAAATAAATTAAATTGTAAACAAAAATCTACCAGAAAGTATTTTGATATTATATTTTATTATTTTTTTGTCATTTAACGCAATTAGGCGAATATATTGACATTGAATTACTCTATTTTAGAGACATGTTTTTCAAAATTGAACAGTGATTAAAAAAAAATTAAGTTTCAATTTTAGTGACATGTTCATTTTAAAACTACAGTCAACCCTCGATATTCCGGAATTCTCAAAAATCCGACCAAATTTTAAAAGATTTACATTTAAAGATTTAAAGCATTACAGTGTATTTTCATTTATAATAAAGGTTTATTGTTTATTAACTTAAAATTAACGAACAAGGGTTAAAGTTAAAAGAAATCTGGATATTAAAAGAGATATAATTTTGTAATAATCCGACATTTTTTAATTTTTTCTTAATTTCGGACTATCATGTTTCCGACATCAAATTGTCGAACCAAATGGGTTGGATTATCGAGGGTTAACTGCATTAACAATTGTTAAAACTTATATAAATTTTTTAAAAAATGAAAATTGAATTATTTAACTATTTAAAGTCGGATGTTTTTTTAACAAGCATCAATTTTTTCATTTTTTAAGTCATGTCAAGTAAAATGAATGAATTGAACAGTAAAATGTCACAAAATTCGGAGAATTACATTAATTGAAAAATTAATCCAGAAAATGTTCTAAAGAGAAAAAAAAAATTAAATAAAAACTGTAGCATAATGCGAGATGCTATGTTTCACTATTTTTTTTACAAAAGTAAAATATTTTTAAATATTTTTTAAATCGATCAAATCAATAATCAAATTAAGTAGATTGATGATGTTTTAATTCTTGTCTTTTCTAAATATGATAAATAAGATTTTAGATTTTTCGCATTAATGTTACACAGCTTGTTGCATTATATAATTAAAAGTTTTAATTGGGGATCCTCTTTTAGAATCAACAAAATTATATATATGTCTCTCATAAGATCATTATTCGACTACTGTTTTATAATTCTACAATCAGGTACTGAAGATAAAAACCGAATTGCAATAAATGCAAAATCAAGTCTTGAGAATCAAGTATTTTCCCCTAAGGACAAGTATCAAAACATTACACAAAGAGCTAAGAATCGATCTGATCGATGACCGAGCAAACAAGCTTTATTCAAAATTTATCATCACCAGACAAAGCCACGAATTAATAGCCCTTGAGATCCAGGACTTTATGCTTCAAGGCTCTGACAGAAACAACTTAAAGTACCAAACACCCTTTGATTCAATCATAAAAGCACCAATTTCTTAGCAGAAATTTAATTCTATATTGTATATATTATATAAATATTAATTTTTCCACTCTAATTGTACACATATAATTAATATATATTTCATTTTAATCATATTTCAATCATATGGGCTGAAAAGAAGGCTCTGTCATTCGGAACTGCCCTGAAAAAACTTTCCCTAAATTTTTTTTTAAATAAATAAAAAAAGTGTTGCATTATGTTGCAGTATTTGTTTAAAGATTTTTTATTTTAAATAAATTCAAATCTATTGAATAAAGTATAACATTTTATTCACTTAATATTCAATTTCACAATACCATGAGTTAATATAATTTTAAGAACTCTTTAAATAAATGCTCCTCAAGTAACGAATAAGGAAAAAAAATTATGGACGATTTTTTTTCATTTACACAATATAATTTTAAATAAAAAAAAATAAAGAGAAAAATTAACTTACCATACAATCGTTCAAATCGAGATGTATTTTAACTGGTCTTCTTAAAAAATGGGCTCCCAAGGCGGCAGCAGTTGCAACAATATTAGCTCTAGTGGTTTTTCCTCCAAAACCACCTCCAATTTGCTTCACTTGTACATCAATAGTACTCGCAGGTATACCTAAAACCATAGCCACACTTCTTTGAACACTGTCGATCCATTGAGTTGTAACTTCAATTTTATATCCATCTTCTGTTGGTTCTACATTACAAATAATTCCCTCTAAATAAAAATTAAACTGAGAAGAATTAATTGACAGCTCTCCGCTTATTTTGTTCGTTGACTTTTCTATAGCTGATTGAGCGTTACCTATCACCAAATCATGAATTGGCTTTGGATGAAAGCTATTTTCTTCTATTGCATCCTCAATTGTAAGAATTGGCTTTCTGATCTCAACATAATTTACTTGGACCATTCTAGCTGCTTTTTTAGCTATTTCATGACTTTCAGCGATGACAATACCTAATGGCTGACCACAATAAGAAACCTCTTTATCAGCAAAAACAGGCTCTACATTAAAAGGCTTGGGCATTAAGTTATTTTCTCCAGGAATGTCTTTAGCCAAATAAACTGCAATTACTCCTGGCAAGTTTAGAACCTTGTCAATTTGAATACTTTCTATTTTTGCGTTTGCCAAAGTGCTGAGAATTAGAGCGCCATGAGTCTGATTAGACAACAATGATAAATCATCCACATATTTTGTTTCTCCAGATGTTTGCGAATAAGCATTTATTTTGGCCATTGGTTTTGTAATTGGATGTAAACTAGTTTTGCTTTCAAATGATTGTTCTGATTTAGAAACTGTTCTAATATCAATTATATTGTCAATTGTTTTTTCTAATTTTTTGCCAACTTTATTAAACTCTAAAATTGACTTGTAGAATAGAGACACAGCTAGATTTATTTTATAGTCAGATGGTGGACTCAGTGGATCACTAATTTCATTAATTCCACATGAATCAAGCTCTTTGGTTAAAATTTCAACAGATTTTTTGAATATTTCATTATTTGAAATATCTTTGCTGCTGAGAAATTTTTCCGTTTCTAATGCATGAAAAAAATTTTCAGTTAAACCATTGAAAACTAGAACTGGTTTTGATTTTAAGACGGTTGACCCAGAACTTTCAAAAGTAAATCTGTAACCAAAATTGATATATGCATGTGAATTGGTAGATCTTGGACTAACTTTTGCATAATTAATTTTTGTATTTTGATCTAAAGAGGGAAATAGAACAGATTCTATCAAATATTGATTGCTTTCTAGTTCATTTGAGTCTAAAAATTCTGATAAACTAAGCTGAATATGATTTTTTTTGTTATAAATATTTAATCTAGCTGCGCAAACTTCAAAAATAATTAACACATCAGATGGAAAGTCTTTATGTTCTTTTTTAATTGCCAAATTGCCGGCCCATGAAGCCACATTTCTAATATGAACATTGCCAATTTTGTTCAAGCAATCAGCCATTTTTGATAAATGAGAAAATTTTTCATTAGCCGATGTTTCTTTAAAAATTTGTTGTAATCTGGTCAGTGTTATAGCAGAACCAATAGTTAATGAATCATTTGTTACATTCACTTGATTTAATTCTTTAACATTTTTAAGATCAATGAAGCAATCGAAAGGACCTTGACGCTTGTAAACTCCAATTGAAGTATTGCCATTCATGAATCTTACTCTTGAATTAGAAGAAAAAAATTGCTTTAACTGGTTCACACAAACTGGAGAATACCAATTTTTGCCATCTTTTTGAATATGAAAGCTTTCTAATTCATCAGTGCATCCATTGCACTTGTTTTTTTCTTTATTTAGACATTTTAAATTTTTCAAGTCTTCGATATCAATTGGATGTTCGTCATGTGCAAATGACTTCATAGCGTCCAAAATAGCCCTATATCCAGTACAGCGACAAATGTTACCATCGAATGAATTTTCGATTTCTTCTTTAGATGGTTTAGCGTTATTTTTTAGCTTGGAATACATATTCATTACAAAGCCTGGACTGCAAAAGCCACACTGACTGCCATTAGTGTCAGCAAGACGTTTTTGAAGAGGGTGTAAACCAAAATTCTTATTTCCTAGGCCTTCGACAGTAGTAAAACTGTAACCATCACAGCTATACAATGGGAATAAACACTAAATATTTCTTATTAATTTTTAAAATAAAATTTTATCTGCTAAAATTTTACTGAGTTGACTGAAAATTCTTTGGTTTCACCAGAGCTTTGATCGAATACAGACGCGTGCACTACACAACATCCACACCCTCCTTCATGACAATAAACTTTAGTTCTAATTGAAAAAAATTAAATGAGTAAAAAAAATTTTTTTCGATGATTATTTTTTATTTACCCGGTCAATTTTAGCACATTGCGGATGTAATGTCCTAGCGATGTGTACAAAGGATATTCATCTTTTACTTAAACAAAAAAAAATAATTTTGATTCAATAAGTTTATTTTGATGCTTCAAAAATACTTGTCTGAAAAGTTCCATTAACATAAAATGATATATTCTTCATTTGTGTAAAATTTCTTAAATTTTCTATTAAATAATTTTTTGCTTTAAGACATTAAAGTAAAATACCAAATTTATATTTTTTTTTAAACTTTTATCACCTCACTAAATTTAGAATTTTATCCAATTATTTTTTAATTCGTATATTTATTAAATATGATAAAAAAAAGCTATCAAGCTAAAGGACAAGTTTACATAATTTAAATGTTTAATTGAAAAAATATTCTCTAAAATAAAAAGCACACCTTTCCTAAATATAAAAATATTTTTTTAATTTCTGTACTAAAAATAAATTTTGCCATTCAATATGAAAAATAAAATTTTTTTTTATTTCAACTATGTCTAAAAGCCAGAAATATTCTACAACTTGGAACAAGTTTGAAACAGAAATTGAAAATCAACTTGATTATTTAAATCAAGATGCCACAACAGTAGTTAATTTTAGTTATCAATATTTTTAACTAAAATTTTATAAAAAAAAAAAAGATCGAAGACAAAAAAATTAGTAGTCGGGTGCAAGAAAAATTGAAAATCGTTTTTGACGAAATAGAGTAAGGTATAATTTGATAATTTTAATAATTTTAACAGGCATATGGTGTTAGATTTTCTAAAATGAAAAAATATTATTAAAATTTTCATAAATTATTTTCAAATTTTTGGTTCAAATTGAATAATTTATTTAGGTTTTTATTAAAGAAGTATTAGTAGTAGAAATACTAGTAATAGAACTTACATGTTGAGTTCCTGAGCCCATCACGAAAATTAGGTATAGTTGATGTGTAATCGCTTTGAAACAAGCATTTGAATTAGCTTTTAGCGGAACAACTTTATTAGAAAAAATTCATGTCTAGCGCTGCAAAGCCATTTCTAATTTCAGCATTCACTGATTTGAACATTTTCAATCAAATCCTCTATCACTCTTCTTTCTCTCATTCCTATCAGTTTCATCTATAATTGTGTAAAGCGGGAAAAAGTCGTTTTTAAAGTCTTTTCAGAGTTAAGTAATTTTATGGTAAAATTATCAATTAGTGATGAATTTGTTGGATTTACCGAGATTACTTCAGTTCATCAAAGTAATTCCATTATATATTTTAAAAAACTAAATTAGATCATCTTTACTTCATCTATTTAGGTGTTTTTTCATTAGATTAAATTTTAAATTATTATTGTTTTTAAACAGGTCAGAACAGAAATAAAGTTAATAAATTTTCGGTTTTTTAATTTTTTGGTCTATATTAGATTTTGATTATTTCTGCCTTGGTTTTTTAAAAACTCATATCTGAAAAACCAAAAATGTTTCTTTTTGGCAAAATTCTTCAATTTTAAAGACTTAATACAGTGCTGGAAATTAACTTGTCACATCATATGATATAAGCTAATATTAGGAAAAAAAATTTATTCAAATTTTTTGCTCTTACACGAATATTTTACTTATAGAAATTGAAATTTGAATTCAGCTGATATTAGCTGATATGAAGAAAGTTTTAAAAAAATTATATTAAATGATATCACATGATATAATGTGAAAAGTTAATATCTGGCACTATACTTATTTTGCATCCCATTTAGAAAATTAAAATCTTTAAATTCTTTTAAAAAAAATAGTATAAATTTATTTTAGAGCTCTCAGTCAAAATTTGTCTAAAAAAAAACTCAGTTGATTTCATTAAGTTCTAAAAAAGAGCAACTTTATTATGGTTATTTTGTCCTTTTTTTTGTTCATGTAATTTTTCCACAACATAACACTTTTTCAACTTTAGACTGTAAATCAGGAGATTAAGTGTATTTTTCTAATCATAAATTTTATCTCATATATTTTAAAATTTTAAATTTAAATACCAAAAGAGTCTAAAAAAAGTATTTTAGCAAAGAGCTTAAAAAAAAGAGCTATATGACTATTTCGTTTTTTGAAATAATGCTTAGTCGATTCTCTTTTATAAAATTAGTGGTCGAAAGGTCTTATGATCTCAAATTTAGTCTGGGTAAAAAATCTACAATTTTATCTTTATATATGTTATTTCTATAATACATAAAGTAATTTGTAGACTAAAAGAAAACTTTCAATTAAAGAAAATATCTCTTGGCCACAAATCTTATCCTATTTACTAAGATGGTAATTATAATGTAATTAATTCTTAATCTAATATTGAAAAATTTAACGATTTAAAAATATTTAATTTTTTATCAAAATGATGACAGATTTTAAAAAATGAAGATCAAAAAAAGCAGAGGACCAAGTACTGAACCTTGTGGAACCCCACTTAGCACATCAACCCAATCGGATTCATACTGACCTAACACTACTCTCTGTTTTCTGTCTTGAAAAAAGTTTTCTAGCCACCCAAAAAGCTTACCCGTTAAACCATAACTTTTTAACTTGATCTTAAGTAACTTATGCGAGACGCGATCAAAAGCCTTCGCAAAGTCTAAGACCTATCGTTCTTTTAATCTACATTTACTCCATACATTTAATATATAATTATATTTTTAATTTTTAAATCTTAAGTTAGAGTAATGCAATCAAGATCAACTTGGGTGGATCATAAGTTCCTTTCACCATGATAAAATTAAATGATCTACAAAATTAACAATTTAATAAAATATAATTTAAATATTAAGATTACATATTGAAGTTTATGATTAATTTTTTAATGCAGAGACATATTTTCATGTACAGCTATCCATAGCCAAATATTGTGAATAATTCTACAAATATTTGAAAAATATTTGAAAACATAAAAAATAAATTTTAACACTGAAAGTTTATTTTCAATAGTCATAATCATTTCGATTTATTTTTAAAGGAAACTGTCATTTTAAGTTAAAAAGGACATTATATTTCAATTTTTTATCGCCACAGTTCCAAAATCATTTTTGCATATTTTTATTAATTTCAAATCTTTTTAAATTTATTTAATCCAAGAATAAAAATAATATTTTCCAGGATTTTGGCACTTAGCCTAGTATAGCTTTAAACAGTCGCAAAATACTAATTGATAAATTCTTGATAAATTTATAGAAATAAAAGAAAAATATATGAAAAGATTTATATGTATTTTTTCGATACAAATACTCCAAAATTATCATTCCACAAGACATTATAAACATTGAGTCAAAAATTAATTATATATTAGGAATCTAAACTAAAGCTACTTCTTTTTTCTTTGGTTTTTTTTATACTAAATTAACTATTTTTCTATTCAATGCTCAATATAACTTGCAATTTTGGAGAAAAGAGAAAACTTGTAGTTTTAGTTAAAGTTTTCAGATTGTAATTCAAAGCATATTGTCTAGCTTTACTTGATTTCAAAATTTTCATTTTTCTATAGGAAATATAAAAAAATAATTTCTAAATATTAATTGTCTCAATCCTTCAAATATTATATTTTAGGCATAAAAAAAGAGATAATGTAACTAGCTCTGCTAAATTTATTAATTTTTAGACCAAAAAAAATCCAAAATTTGTTAATTTTTATCTAAAATTGTTATTTTGTGACTAATTTATTTATTATAAAAGTAACTAGTATATTTTTGTTAATTTTTACCTAAATTTGTCATTTTTAGAATAAAAATTAAAATTAAAAAAACGCCAATTATTTTTATTTTTAGTCTAATTTAAAAAAAAAAAAAAAAAAAAATCACTGCATTACTAGAGCTTTTTTTTTGAGCCAAAGGAACATTTTGAGCCCATCCAAAATTTAATCATTCTTTTTAGATTTTTAAAGCATCAAACAATCGATATTTTAAGAAGTGGTATTACTCAGAATGATCTGACTAAAGCGGAGTGTAGAGTTGCTAAAGTTCAAGGCAAGGTGTATCATTATTATGAGAGAAGAGATGGAAAAAAGTTCATAACAATTTTATCACCAAATGAATGGGGTAAGTCTTGTCAATTCAAATATCTGGGCTCGTTTATATTTGGCTACGATAACATGTGGGAACCATGCAAACCCGAAAAAAATGAACAATCAAGTGATTTAGAAGAATCGCTTCGCAAAATAAAAGAACTGCTTTGATTTAATTTTATTGATACTTTTCTCATTAAATAAAATCTAAACATTATTGCCGCTATTTGCTTTCTTTGGACCTAATAATTTTGGGTATTAGCTCTAAACTAATAGCTTAATTAAGCACTTTTAATGAACTGAGTTTATGAATCTATTTTATTTAAAATAGATGGCTTTGGATTTATTGGTTAAATACCATTTGTTGATCTTTAAGCTGTTTGTTTTGTCACGAATCAAAGAAATATTTGGTCTATCTTTCCCTCATAATAAACACAAACGTCACATAGTTCAAATTAATAAAACTCCTCATTGAAAATTCAGTCGAAATTTATCTAAATGTTTATTTGTTACAAAAATGATAAGATGAGACTAATAACTAGAAGTTCTGTGTTTATTTTTGTGCTTATAAATCTGATAAGTTCGAATGACTATGACTCGCCTAAAGTAGAAATTTTAAATTCTGATAGTGAAATTTATGAAAATTATGATGAGACAGCAGAATTTGGTGAAATGTCTCCGAAAAAAAATCAACTCGTACCTCCTTATGTATTGCAAGAGCCCGAATATAAGCGTGTTTGTATTTATCCAAATTGGTCAATATTGAGAGATTCGAACATGGCAAAAATCTTTCCAGAGGATATACCTCCCGAATTATGCACTCACATTCACTATGCTTATGCCAATATTGACGTCCGAACTCTTCAGCTTGTACCATCTCAATTTCAAGATATTAACAGTGGCGATCATGGCGGAGTAAGTATTTTATTTATTTTTATTCTGTTTAAACATTTATTTTAGAAAAATTAGCCAATTTATTGTATCAGTTCTAATTGAAATAAATATTCACTATTGAGCTGCATTAGAAATTCAATATTTAACTTTAATTTTATTAAGCTTTGTTAGAAAAATCATATAAAACAAAAAAGAATTAACTTATGTTACATATAAGATTTGCTTTATTGAGTAATTTTTTTAATTAATTAAATTAAAAGTAATTTTATATAATGATTTTAATTTTTTTTCTGTAAAGAAAATTTTCAAGAATCTCAAGGTTATTTCCATCTGAACTAGATTGTACAGTATTTTAGGCCATAAACTAGGCCTGTTTAGCCAAATTTTAAATTTTATTATATTTAGTAAAATAATTAAATTTTTGGTTTTGTGAAATTTAAGTACAAGTCGATGAAAAATATTTTCTAATTTTTGTAAATTAAAATTAGCTAAAAAAGAATTTATTTAAATCAAAAAAGACTGCAAAAAAAGTGCAGAATACTCAGTTGCATCTTTTTTACCTAAAATAGATTTTAAAATAGACACATAAAGTATGTAGTACTTTGTTGCTTTGTTATTTTGTTTTAATAAATATTATTTTTTAGTTAATTTTAATTTATTAGATAAAGAAATATTTTTGCTTAATTTGTAATTAAATTTTAAACCATCTAAATACTGATAAAATATGACTTAACTTAATAATTTTTGTGACATCTGGGACTGTTTTTCTTAAAAATTAGATTTATTTTGTTTTATTGTAAATTTACTAGCTCATTTAATTTCATTATCCTGTACGGGACTTATGATCGTACCAAGTATTCAATAATAATTTGTAATTTTAAGTTCTGATCCAAAAATTTTAACTAATTCTATGTTTTATTTAACTCACTGAAGTGAATGTCAACAGGTTAACTAAAAAACTAATCTTTTAATTTTTAATACGTGTGGGATGATTATTCCCTACTATTTATGGATTGAGACACTTAATATTAATTTGATAATTTTGACTCTTTATTATTAAAGGATTTTTTCTTTGTTTTCAAAAATTTATTCACTAATTTTAATTAAATTAAATTCATTAATAACAATAATTTTGAAATTTATAAAAATTTCTAATTTTTCTTGATTCCATATTGCTATTATTTATTTTTTAGTTTTCTTTCAAAATTTTTTTGAATACTTTTAGAGAAAAATAAATGTGCTTTTTTTTAATTTAGCTGCAAGTTTTATTTATTTATGAAAATGAATGATGGGTTAAAAATTATGAGAATTTTGGAATAGAATTAAAATTTAAAATTGATATTATTTTTTTATTTTTAAATTTAACAGTAAAACTTGAAATAATACAAAGTTTATTTCACCCAAAATTTCTCTTTACAAGTTATAGAACTAGATAAAAACAAAAAAAGATGTTATTTAAATTCTAAATATTTTTTTTATAAAAATTCAAAATTCCTTAAATTTTTATGTAAAAATTGAAATAATTTGCAATCAATTTGTATACATATTCATTTAATATTTGCTTTTAGCCTATTTACGAGAGGATTATACGACTTAAAGAAGCTAATCCCAATCTAAAGGTTTTGATATCAATCGGTGGTTGGTTTGCAAAATCTACTCCTTTTAATCAAATATTGATTAGTGATGCAACTAGAGCAAGATTTATACAAAATGTGCTTAATTTTCTCAAAACATGGAATTTCGATGGACTTGGTAAGTGTCTTAATGAAAAGAGTAAATTTCAAATTTTTTTTCTGTAAGACATTCAATGGGAATATCCTGGCGATGTTGAGTATGGCGCTTCGTCAGACAGCAAAATAAGATTTACATATTTAATTAAAGTAATTGTTAAGAAATAAATATTTTTTTCACCTATTTGTTTATTTATTTTTAGTATTTGTACAAAGCTTTTAAAGATGAATATAAACAAAGTTTTAAAAAATACATTCTAACAGCTTTTGCACCAGCAGATGAGAATCGAATTGATGCTGGATATCAAGTTAGAATTATATGCAAGTATATTAACCACACTAATAAGAAATAATTTTTTTCATCTAAAAATTGCTAAAGATATTTAGATTACTTATCAATAGCGACTTATGACTATACTGGACCTTATGATTCAAAAACTGGCTACAATTCTCCTCTTTATTCCAGAAATCAAATATCAAACAGTGTGGTACTTAAAATTAATTTTTTTTTTCATATATTTTTTTTTATTAAATATTGTTTCTAGAATTCATCGGTTAATTTTTGGTTAGAACGTGGATGTCCTTCGAAGAAAATTCTCTTAGGAATTCCGACTTATGCGAGAGCTTTTAAAATAATTAAAAGAAGCAATTCAAATTTGTTATTTGTGGGAATCGAATCAGAACCTTATGTGAGCCCGAGTGTATATACTAGTGAAGAAGGAATCTTGAGCTATTATGAAGTATGTGAGTTGATGACTAACAAGGAGTCTAGAGTTTATTGGGATGATATAGCCGAAGTTCCTTTTGCAATTGTGTCCAATTCGGCCAATTCTGATTTTGATGGCTCGTCAAACTTGTGGATCTCTTATGAAGATGCTCGAAGCGCTAGAAAAAAAGTTGAATATGCCAAAAAAATGTCGTTGGGAGGAGTCTCAGTTTGGTCACTAGATATGGATGATTTCAAGGACATGTTTTGTAACCTAGGGTCATTTCCTATTATTGAATCTATTAAAGAAGAATTCGAGCATAAAATAACATTAATCACAGATGATTTAGAAAATGCGCAACCAACAGTAGCCATGTCTACTGATTTAATAAGCACCAAAATTGTTGATGGAAGAATTTTTGAAAGTTATGACACTGACAATGAATATTATGAAGCATTCAATACTGAGAGTTTAAATGGAGACTCTAAATCAAACAATCAATTGTCTGTCAATTCTTTTGATAAATATAACGATTCTATTGTTAATCAGGTTCATGACAACTATGAAATTCTTAAGAAAAAATTAAAAAAATTTAAAGCTATAAGAGAAATTAAATTGGTTGCATGTTTGGATAAGCAAAAGTGTAGCCTAAACAGTACCAATCAGATTGAACTAAATTATATATTTTTTTTAGTTATTTTGTTTTTTAAAATTTTTGCAATTAAATTTTGAATGCATTTATTAATAATTTGATTTTTTATCATAAAAAAATTTTATTCCTAGCAATTATTAAAAATTTTATTCTGAATAAATTTGTTCTATTTAATCTAAAATTTTTGAAAAAAATTTTGTCTAAAATTTTTCATGGTTTTTTGAAATTTTTCAAAAGTTAATTAACGATAACAGCGTAGGGCATAAGCATTTGAATACTGAGTTAATTACTTCTATGGGTCATCATTTATGTTTGAGCCGATGAGCTCGTACAGAATGAAATGAAATACAAGTGAAATGGGTATAGCTGGGTATGCCATTAATAGTTGAATTTTGTTGCTTATTTATAAATAGTTATAAAAACAATTAGCAATTAAGGACCCATGATTGAAAAAATATTTTTTTTTATCATGAAGTACCACTTGGAAGCTACAAATCTGATTGACGTTGACGTTTAAATCAGCCAAAGAAAAAATCACTATTTTAATAACAAAATTCACTAAGTTAAAAAGGACAAAACAACTAAAGTATTACAGAAATACATTTATAAATACTTTTTTTTTTAAATGGTTGTACTGGGGAAAAAATTTTAGCCATGTTAAAATATTTGTTTATTTTGTGGTAAATTTTGATAATTATTAATTCAAAAGTACCTAATAATCTCAATTTTTAATCAAATTGACTGCAAAAACAATCAATGAAAATTTTTTCTACCAGAATCTTGTTTCTGTTTATAAAGAGAATTTGGTTTATCCCCTAAGCCTAATTTTTTTTCCAGAATCAAAAACCAGACAAACTTCTGAACAAATTGTTGAGCTCACTAAAAAATTAGTTAAACAATGCGAAATTTAATTTCAGAAAAAAATTTTTTGGAAATTTAAGAATTTAAATTTGGGATATCAGCTTTTTCTTTTTGATAGTAGACACTTTTGATGAAAAATTTCACAAGATAAATATTATTTTATGTAACTAACGATTTTGTTGAATTTAAATCATTTAAAAAAGACAATTTTTCTTTATAATAGCTACATATAAAAATTCAAAAAATCGGCGAGTTTTAAATCACTAAAATTATAATTTAAAATTAAAATAAAAATTAAATATTGCTGAAGTCATTTAAATTATTGTAAGGGTAATTTTCTTATATTAATCTTTACTCATTTCCAAGTTATTAGACTTTTTTGGTAATCCTCTTTTGAGTTTTAAACGTTTTATTGATTAAAAATTATTGATTTGAGAATTAAATCTAATTGTACAATAATTGTTATTAA
>VANL01000187.1:0-54078 GCA_006352455.1 Brachionus sp. 'Tiscar'
CCCCCGGGGCCCCGCGGCCCCCCCGCCCAAAACGCCCTTCCACAGGCGCCGCGCCCCCCCCCCTGCGCCACAACGCGCGAAAAACGGTAAAAAAAAAAAAAAAAAAAAAAAAAATGATTAAAACAAATTTTAGAAATAAACTAGAATCAAACATCTTCCAGTTATTTTAATATATAGATAAAAAAAATTTAAGATATATTGGTTTAATTTTTTGTGTTTGAATTTTTGTGTTTGTGTTTGTGTTTGAATAATCAGACTTGTATATTGAAGTCAAGAAAAAAAAAGTCTTAAAAAGTCAAAGTATGACTTGGACTTGAAAGTATATTTTTTAAAGAGTCTTGAATTGTTTCAAAAATTTTAAAAAATAACTTGAATTATAATGGTTTAATTTTTTGTGTTTGAATTAAAAAAATGGATCCAATGTTGAAATAACATAGAAAAATTGCGATGTTTCAAATATCTTTTCCGTCACAAATAAAACAATAATTTCAATTTAATATTGCAAGAATTTTCATATTTAAAATTTAACTTGTTAGTGAACAAGTTTAGTTTTTATTTAAAAATTAAAAAAAATATATCTTAAATTTTGTATTGTGTTTTGTGGTTCATCTTAAACACTTTAATTGTGGTTCGTTTAATGTATTTTAACAAAAACTTAGATAATTAAAAAATTTCTAATTTTGATAAATTGGTATTGTGAATTTCAAAAACAAAAATAACATTCTAAAATTCTTCCTTTTTTGATAAATAAAAATTTACTAAAATAAAATATATTTAAAAAAAAATTTTGCAACATAGTGCAAAAAACTTTTTTTACCTTTTTTTTAACTAAAATAATTTTTCTGATGTAAGTAAAAGACAAAAACAAAATATCAAATATCAGTAATTTTTTTTTTTCAAATTTCACATCATTCTAGCATTTTTTAATCAACACCACAAGCTCTATATAAAAAAAAATTCAAAAAAATTTTACATTTCCTGATTTATTTATTAATTTATTTGTATTAAATTTAAGTTTAATGAATAAAAAAAAAGCATAAAATAAATTTTAATTTTGTTCTTGTTTTGTTTTTTTATGTGAATCAATTTATTAAAATATTTAAATTTATTAACTGAAAATTTAAATTCTTCATTCATTTTTCAAATAACTTATATAATAAATGCGCTTTTTTGGTGAGGCTCAGTCGCCTAGTAATATCTTATAAAAAAATTAGTGAAAAGCTTAATCCGTAAATTGCCTATTAAATTTTTTCTTCAGAGTCGATTAAATATTAATTATTTTTTAGCATAATAAATAAATTTTCCCAAAACCTGTCCTATTCCGTCGGGAAAATATAATTTGCTTTAGAAATTATCTTAAACCTGTACACTGTTTTTAATTTAATTTAAGAGCGACATTTTAATAATGTCAGACTATAATGAATCAAGCGATGCTTACTCTATTTTGAATGATAAAGAAAAAGGTTTTCTAAATATTTGACAAAATAAAATAGAAAAAAATAAAATAAAAAAAATTTTTATTAATAAAGGTAGCAATGCCCGACCGCGGATTTTGTCCAATTTTCGCAAAGAGTCCACTTCGACTGTGAAGAGTGTGAAAAGCGAGCTTGGCAATCAAAGTTCGGTGGAAACTCAGACAGACTGGAGCTGGATTCAAGATATGGAGTTGATTAAAAAGATAAAATCAGAAGGTGCAGAAATATTCGAGGAAATAGTCAATGACTTGGGACAATCAAGCGAGTCCGAGCAAGAGGATGAGCTGGTTGAGGCGCCCACGCCTAAACCAACTCCTATTGTTGAATCAATAGGTCCACCCAAAATTTTACAATTTAATCCGGAAATTAAAAAAAATGAGATACCACCAAGAGAAGACAGTCCAACGATCTCAATTGAATCTGATCCGGTTGAAAATTTAGGACAATTTATGAAGGACTTTAATGTTCATTTACATGGTGGTGAATACTGTGAATTCTGTGGCGAAATAACAAAGCCTTGGCCATCTGTTCAACTCCAAGAAAAGCAAAATCCTGAATTGGTATAAAAATAAATTCTGATTTAAAAATTTCTTTCATTTTTTTCTCATTTCAAAGCTTCATTGTTGTAATGATTACCGTGAATTTGTCGAAGCATTGATTCAGTACCAGATTGAGAAAGAAAGAGTAAATAAATTGTACTCGATGGATTACGAAAGTCAGAAAAACACAGTTAAAAATGCCAAAGCTAGAAAATTAGCTGAAGAAAGGGCTGAATTAAGGTTTTTCTTTATTTAATTTTTTTTTTAATTTAAAGTTATTTTGTTTATTAAGAAACATGCAGCGAATGGTTGAAAAACATAAAAGATTGGAGCGTATTGAAAATTTACGACAAGAAAAGCAGCAATTACAACAGCAGTTGCAGGCTAAACAAATTCATAAAGCAAATGAACAAAGTAAATTTTAATTTTTTTACTTTTATAGGATTTTTATTTAAAAGGAAAAAAGCTGTAAGTAATATAATTTAAATAATATATATATATATATATAAAAAAAGAAAAATCGGGGAGTGAAAATTTAGAAAAAATGAGCAACAGCGAGCACAGTGAGGCTTTTTTGAATAAAAAAACGTCTAGAAACCGAATCACGGATGATAAGCAAAGTCCCATATCGGTTGACCAAATATCTAATACTCTAGGCACACCTGTACAGTCTCATCATAATTGTAAAAAAATTTTCTTAAGGCTGCTTTTGTTTTGATTTAAAAAAAATAAATAAAACACCGCCAAGTTTAATGCTAGAGGTGCACTTTTTGCTCAAACAAAAGACACTGAAACAATATTAGCTGTATATTGCACATATATTAAGAATTTATTAATTTTGAGCTAATTAATTAAAATATGTTGAAATTTTTTTTATTTAAGTGTTCAATCAAAATAGATCAATAAACTATCAGCTATCTAATTTGAGATATTTGCATGAGGGCTGGACTGTTAGACCGAGTACGCCAATTAACCAGGACTTGGACGAAGTGGATGAGGAAGAGTTCAATTTAGTTGCACGAGAAACTGTCGATTCAATTGAAGAAAAAGTAAAATATTTAAAAATATTTTGTATTTTTTTTTAATTTTATTTTTCTTACAAATAATTAATTGATTGTGCATTAAATTAAAAAATAGTTAATTCTTTAATTTTCACAATTTAAGAAAAAAAGAAATTTTTTTAGTAATATAAGATACAGTCTAATTTTTGGATCTTTTCAGGTCTTCAATTTACAGACGTATGAATAAATACTTCTCATTTAATACTTTAAATTAACATTTGTTTTAGTTTTGATTTTATAAATAAATTTTTTGAATTTTTTTATTAATGTAATAATACTTTAAGTTTAACTTTAAAAATTTAAGAAAAAAATTCTTTTTTTTTTTTACTAAGGAAAGCGTTGATTAAAATCTTAAGTGGCATGTGCACAAACATAGACATTTTTAGTCTTCTATTAATGCCAAAAATAATTTCAAAAAGTCAGGAGTCAATAAACCGTATTTTTTTGAAAAAAAGTTCATTTAAATTCTACCTGTTTGCTGTTTTTTTTTTTTTTTATTCAGAAATGAATGTTTTATGTACAATAATAATAAGATTTGCTGGGGATAAAATTTTAAAAATACTTCAAAACAAATTAGACGAGTAGTAGTAGTAGTAGTAAAAAATAATGTAACCCAAAACAGGCTAAGCTTTTACAAGCTATAGCAGTAGATAATTTTTTTTAAGCAATATATCCAGTTAAGTTTTAAAAATATTTTTTGTTTTAGAATTAACTATTTCTTCAATCGGGCTATTCCATATTTTAATTACACGTTTTGTCCGAAAATAACAACGATGCATACAATTTTTGACATTTTCTCTTACCATTCATGATGTGTGTTTCCTCAAATTGTATACTTGATTTGGAGAAAGGTTAATTCCATTAATAAGTTTAACATTTTTAAAGCCACTAATGATTCTATAGATCTGAATTAAATCACCCCCAATTCTTCTTACTTTGAGATAAGCTAACTTTAACAACTCAAGTTTTTTGTCATATTCGTAATTACGAAGGGAAGGAATAATTCTTGTTGCTCTTTTGTGAATGTGGCCGTACAAGCGCATTCTCAAAGAGTCTCTATTTAAATATCTAAAATTCTTTGCTATCATTCCTAGCTTTCGGTTTGCACGATTTGTGTATTACCTAATTTGGTTTGTCCATTTAAGGTCATTTTCAATATAGATACCTAAATCCTTTTGTAGAGTCGTTTTAGATGGTTTTATAGTTCTTAATTTATTAAAAATTTTATAATCATAGTTTGGATTTTTTGAAACAAGATGCATTACAAGACATTTTTCAATGTTTAAATCAAGAGACCAGCTTGAAATATGATCTATATCTTTTTGAAGTAAAGTGTTGTCTTTTACATCTTTAACAATTGATAATATTTTTGTATCATCAGCATATTTCTCACATTTATTTTTTACAACATTTGAAAGATCATCAATAAATATCAAAAAAAAGAAGCGGTCCTAAGACCGACCATTGTAGGACTCCACTAGTAACTTCCAACCATATGCTTTGAGTTTAAATATTAAAAATCTGTGTGAAACCCTGTCAAAAGCTTTCGATAAATCGGTGTATATTAACAAGACCTAACGTAAAAAAATATATAATAAATACTATAATAAATTGCATTAAGTTTACTTCCTTTTTTAAAAATTGGCGTAAAATTTGCTATTTTCCTTATTTTAGACAATTTTCTTTGACCAAGTGATAGCGAAAAATAATTCGAATTAGTACTTTTTCTGCAGACTTTTTTAAAACAAAGTTTTTAATCAGGTCTCGTCCGGACGCTTTATTTACATCTAGTGAATTCAGCTTTTTCAATACCTTTTCCGGATTTAAAATATTATTATGACAGATAGTGTTTGTTTGAGTTAGATTCATCGTCTTGAGTTAAGACCGACTGAAAATATTTGTTTAAAATTTCGACAATAGAATCAGATTCATTTATAAGTACATTAACTTTGTCTAAAATGACTTTGATTGAAAGGCGATTGATATTTTTGTTATTTATGTATCTAAATATTAGCTTTATTTATTAGAATGAATTTCACATTTGCAAAAGGTGCTTGACAAACATCACTTGAATAGATACTATCATTTTCATTTATTGAATTGTGTCTCAGAGTGAAATGAGACTCGTGGTTCAAGATGATCAACTTTTTTTGGAGAAAAAGCTTTTAACAATATGCCGCATGATAGACATCTCTGTCTTCAACGTTCTCTGAATGTGAGATTGAATGGTACTGTATTTTCTAGATGTTTTTGTTCTAGACACAAGTTGTACACTCGCTCTAAAAACATGTCTTGTTTGGATCTATTTTTTTTTTATTAATGTAATAATAGTAGGAAGTTGTTATTTACAGAGTTTTTAGAGCATAAAATTTGCTTAAACTTTATCTTCAATAATATTGAAAAAAAGTAGTCTCAAAATAAAACCTGTTATTTTGAAAAATTTAAAACAAATGGCAAATTTTTTAAATTTAAACTAAAAAAAAAACATTTTATTGCGAAAATTTTCGGTTTCAAAAAAAATTATTTCATCAAAAAAAAACTTTTTAAAAAATTTACCACTTGTTTTAAATTTTTCACAATTACGGGTGATGGCTAAAAATTGAGGTAAATAATTAATTTAATTTTGAAACAACTTGGATAATACTTTATAGAAAATTTAAAACATTTTGTGGGTCACCTAAGTTTTGATAAATTTGGGAGAATTTTTGTTTCTTTAGCAGATAAAACATTCAAATTTAGCTTTTTTAGAAAATATTTTTGCAAAAAATTTAAATAAATTTTTTTTTAACTTAAGAATTACGACAAACCATTGATTATTAGAAAATATAAAAATGAGAAAAATTTTTTGGTAATTTTTCCAGATGGAACTGGAAATATTTTTTATCCTAGTGGCAGAATAGCCCTTTCAATAACTGAAGTGTCACCAGGTCTAAACTTGCTAACAGCATTCAGTGATGATGAAGCAAATCCCATTTTGATAGCTTCGTTTGACCCGTTTGGCAACGCTTGTGCTAATTATTTGACTGGCAAGGCCAGAATGATTCTGAGCTCGCTTGGCGGTCTTGAGCTAGACCCAGATGGAAATCGAAAAAAACGGTGGTTATGGCATGACCAGACCAAGCATGTGCATGCACCCCCATTTCAGCCCATCATATTCTCAATAAATAATAATATTAGCATTAGAGTAGTCAATCAGGAAAAAATAAATCTGCATTTTTATGCCGAAAATCAGATATGTAAATTTAAAGTTGGCACAAAATTGAAGATCAAAAGACCGGAAATGATGCCATCTTCGTTCAAAATCGAAATTTCTGAATTGTATCTGAGGAAAAAAAGAAATCGTGTAGAGTAAGTTTTTTTTTTCATTTAGCTAGTTGATTATTGTTGATAAAAAAATAATTTTAAATAAAAAGGAATTTGATAAAATCAATTAATAATGAGATTAATTATGGTGTGAAATTGCCTAAAATTGTAAGTAGCAAAGAAAATTATAACAAAAATAAACACGAGTCTGATAGAAGAAAGCCAAAGCAAAAATCGTCAAAATTTATTACAGTGCCATAAAAATAAATTAAATTAAAATTTTTTTTTTCATTTTATTTAAAATGCTTTATTTGTGAAAATAAACTTGAAAAAATTTATCTTGGTTTTCTTTTATTTTTTTTAAACCAAAACATGCTTAGTACTAAAAAAATCAAAAAAAGTATGATATATTTTTCGGTTTTTTCACTATTTATTTTAATTGCTTGTTTATATCTGTGAAAATAAAAATTATTTTTTTTTATTTGATTGAGATTTTTAAATTAAATAAATTACTGATTATAGGCCAAATTTTGCTCGGCTTTTGCTCTTAAATTATATTTTGAACACTGATGACATATTCCTTGCTTATTAAATATGAATTCACTTCCGATTGATGTTTGTTCCTCTCTGGAACGAAAAACAACTCCATTTTCATCAATTTGTACTACCTTTGCCGCACCATTTTTCTTTTTATAATAAAATTAATTAAAAATAAAATAATTTTTAGTCTAGGAGTAAATTTAATCAAGTTTATTGGAAAGACAATATGCAAAAAATTCACCATATAGGTACAAATGTGATTAAAAATGACAAAGTCTTTGAAAGCACAACTGTCAAATATTTAGATAAAAACAGCTCTTTCATATAAGGCAGATAATACTGTTAGTATGATTTTGAAATAAATAATTAATTAATTTTTATCATTACCATTAGAAGCAGGCCTGTAAAATGTATATCATTGGTTTTGAGTATTCCGTATTCTTTAGCGCTAATTACTTTTCCATTGCATGCTTTAAAAATAATACAACGAAAAAATTTAATTTTTAAAATTTTCACTTCATAATTTAAATACTTAGAATTTTTCCAAAATACTCTAAAAAAACACATCTATGATGATCAATATTTTGTTCAGCTTCGTTATTTGAAAACAAATGATTAAATACTTCAGTGTATTTGTGTATAGGTTCTAAAAAGTAAACAAATTCATTAATTTTAAATAAAATTTAAAAATTTTTTTAATTTGATTTTAATTTTCCTAGTGAATAAAATCTTATATTTTATTAAGATCCAATTTTTTTATTTTTTTTTTTATCAATGTGAACACTTCTGCTATTTAATTTTTATAAAATATTATTAAGAATTACTTAAATTTAATTTCGAAAATAAAATTTGTTTTAATCCTTAATAAATTTTATTTAAATTAAAAAAAGAAAGGTTCTGTCTGTCGTTCATTAAAAGAGCACATTTGGATAGTTTAAATAAATAAAATTGAGTTTTATTAGTTTAGCCTTATCCAAGAGTTAACAAGAGTAAAAATTTCTTGAATTTTTTAATTTTATCAATGATTCAATTATCAACACTTTTAAATTTTAAATAAAAAGAAATTTTTTCCTAAAATAGAAATAATTAACACAGAATTTAAAAACAGGAACAAATGAAAGCCTGATATATTTTTTAGATCTATTCCGACTAAGGCTTTAAAGGAAATTATTCAATTTTTATATTGATTTTACTTCCTTTTTTTTTTAATTTGCTTTTTTTGTCATTGGGAATTTTGAAGCAAAGAAACAAAAAAATTTTAAATTGAAATTATTTATTTTCTTTAAATAACTAAACCTTGAATTAATGAAAAAAAAGAGAAATAATCGAATATATTTTTTTTAATAAAATGAAAGCGTTTATTAATTTTTGACACTTAAATGATGTTCAAGTCTCCATGTGATTTATTACAACAATTATTACAAGTTAATTCAATTTATTCTTAGATAACCAAAGAATAATTTTTTTTGATGAAAATTGATGCTTCTATGCTTCGTTTTTAAATGGTAAAAATATCAATTTTATTGAATTAATTAAGTAAAAATAAAAAATGAAAGATTATGAATTTTAATTAAAGCTTATGAAAAAAATTTTAATTTTTTAAATTTCTGAGAATAAAGCTTAAAATCTACACCCTTAAAGATTTTGAATAAACAACACCGGATGTAAGCCACAAAAATTGTAATAAAAGTTAAATTTTATCATTTAAAAAAAAATGATCATCATATTAAAATTTTAAAATGAAAATAACCAAAAAAATCCGGATAATTTTCCTCATACGCCCAAAAGCTGATTATATTTTCTTAAAGAGAATAAAAATATTTGTTTTGCAGACTTGCCCAGTGGGTGAAACAAAAGATAAAATTTTTGTTTTCTTTTTAAAGAGAAAGTTAAGTATAAAATTTCCATTCAAATTAAAATTAAAAATATAATTAGTTTTTTGAAAATGAGAACCTTTTTTAACTTTAAAAATATTGAATAAATTATTTACCTCTTCGATTTAATTTTTCAACAAGCTTATGATTTTCAATTCGACAATTTTTCCCACTCAAATAATCGCTACAGTTTGTTTCTGGCACATAAACTTCATACTTTAGAATGTTCCACAATTCCATGCTTTTTATTCTTAGCGTCAGCGAATTTGACTTTTTAAATCTAAAAATGTAATCATTTGGTCTATTGGGAAAAAGCTCCAAATAGTTCAAATAAATAAGTCCCGAGTTGGTCTTCAAGTGCATGAATAGATCACCAGTGGCTCTCTTTTGTATGACTGCATAGCTTAAAACAAAATCATTTTCAATTGAGGCCAATTTTATATAGGTTTGCAGCAAAAGATTTATTTCACTGATTTTGTCCAATTCATATCTAAAATGAAATCTGAACTCGGGCTGCTTTGCAGCGTCTACTTTTTTGGCTTTTTTAACATAAATAGAATTATTTATTGATTTAGTCATTGAAACTAATTCTAAAATAGGATGAGACTGAGGCAAAGAGCAAACATCTGCTTTGATTTTTTTCACTTTTTTTGAGTAGTATGTTTGTTTGATAGAATCAATGAAATCTTTTTGTATGTTTTTCCGGACCATAAAATTTGTTTCCGTATCAAACAAAGTCAATTCTAAGTGGTCACAGTTGCTTTCATTTGGATTGAAATAGACCGGGTTCAGTTCAACTCTTGGCTCGAAGCTAACGTAAATATTACTGGCAATGTCTAATTTTTTCACTGATTTTTGGTAATAGTAGCTATTGCCATTTTTGCCGAGTTTTTTCTCTTGGACTATGTTTATGATGTTTTTTTTCTTCAAACTAAGTTTAATCTGGTTCAAGATGTTGGTTATTTTGGACCTAGTCTCAAGCAACTTTTCGTAAGTTTCTAAACTAAGAATCGAAAAGGAATGATTGAATGGTTTCAAGTTGGCATAATAGGCGCATGGTGAAATGCTGATTATTGGTTTCATACTATTTTCTCTTGTTGGCTTTGCATCATACTTATGACTGCTTGACTCACCGTTGCTAGCGTTACTATTTTCATCATGTAAATAAATCGTATGCTTAAAGTTAAATTTTTTCAAATTAAAATCGTTTATTTGCTGCGTAGAAATGAGCAGTATGTACATTAATGAATTTAAATTATCGATGATGAATGTCATATCAACAGGCTGAACATTGGTTTAATAATTTGGTAAAATTGAGATTAATCATTTCATTTTAATTTAAATAAAATAAAAATTTTAAAAAAATATTGTTTTTTTTTTTGTTGGTTAAATAATTGGAAAAAAAGATCGATTTTATACTTATTTATTTTTTGTTTTTTTTTTTGATTTTTTGTTTGAATGGAATTATTATGCAAATTTTATTAATCAAAAATTTTTTATTTAGTTTTAATTTTGGCACTAGAGTTTGTTTCTATGATATTTTAAAATTAAATTGGCATTAATTGATTCGAAATATTCATTCATCCAAATAATGCATTTTGTCAATTTGAATTATTTTAATCTAAAACTAAGCATTTTAAAAATTAAAATTCTTATCAAATTTATTAACTCTGATTGATATCAAAATTATTACCAATTTAGAAAATTTTAATTTCATTTAAAAAAGTATAATAGAACTTTTTAATACAGGTAAAAATCTGAGAAATTAAGAGTTGAATTTAAAGAGCAGAATATTTCATATCTTGAATTAAGTCAAATTCGAAAATTTTTGATAAAAATCAAAAACTTCAACAAACGTGAAAAAGCTTTAATTCTTTAAATATTTTGCTCTACTACAGACAAAATTGCCTTAAACTTGATTGTCATCAAAAATTATTTTCATATCCTAAAATATTACGGCTGATAAAATATTAAAAAATTTTTTGTTTGTTTAGCATCAAGTTTATATATAATAAAAATAGCAATTTTTTAAAATAATTTTGTTCTTTTTAATTAACAATATTAAACATCGCCAAGCATGGCTTAATTTTTTGAATAAATTAAATTAAATTAAATTATCAAAGTAAACTTTAAACTTTAATTTTTTAATTAATTTTTATTAATTATTTTTATTTATTAGATAAAAGTCGTGTAGGCAACAAAATAAAAAATCATCAACACAAAAAAAAGACAAAAATTATTAATGCAATTGATAATTAAAATTTTAAAAAATCATAAAAGTCTTGTATTCCACAAAATATGAAAGTATTTTTTTTCTGCTTGTTACTGCATGAATAACAAGAATAGTTGATTAATAGTTTATTACAATAATTGTAAAAAAATAATTACCCTAATGAGACAAAATTTCTTCTTTTTTTGATAAATTTTCAAAAATAAAATACACTTTATAAAAAATAAAAATCTTCTAAATTTATAAATATAAACTTTATAAACTTTATAAAAAATAATACACTTTATAAAAAATAATAATATTCTTTCAAGTATTGTGTTTGCTTCTTATACATAGCATTGACATTTCTAGAAAAAAAATTCCATTCTGATATTTTTTTTTAAATGAGTTTATTTTGCTTTTAACTGATAAAAAAAATGTCATTTTTATATACATATTAAATTTATTGAATTTTATAAAGGAATAATTTTAAGATTAGCTTTTAGTAACTGAACAGAAATAGAAAAATGAATTATCTGACCACTTATTTATTCTTTTAATTGGGCAAGTGTTTGTACATGAAGGTGTTTTTTATCATAAGTAACATAAATACAGATCCTACTTAGACATATTAAAAGAAAATATCTAATGTTTCTGAAATATTTACTATTCTTTCTATAATACACAACGTCTTTAAAACAGACTTCATTCATGCGAAAAGCACTCTGAATAGATTTTTTAAAAAAATTATTAATGCATTACTTTATATCAAACGAGAGCCTAGACTATATGGTAAAAACTATATATGTGTTAATTTTTTATCATTTACCCATAATGAGTTATTGAGCCTCTTAGATAACCAATCTAAAAATTATCTTATTTTAGTTTTTGAAATAATTTGAAATATTATTTTCTTTAAATAAATAATTATTTAATACCAAGTTTTAGGATAAATTCAATTTTACCTAAAACTAAAAAATTTTAAAAGTATATTAATATTTTCAGATGGCTTTCGAAAATATTTCTAATATTCTCCTTTGGGACTTAAACTTTAATTAAAAATAATTAATAGATACATTGACAAAAATATTTTATTAATCAAAAGAAAAAAAAAATGAAATATTCTAATTTTAAAAAATTATAAAAATTTAGATAGCCGAACAAATTTAAAATCTAAAATATTAGAGAATGCCATTTCTGGACCATTTCACCTTCGCTTGCTATGGCAGAACGCAGATGTGACACGTATTCGTCATGGCCTGGCTGATCATCTAAATAAAATTATTAATTTGTTTTAGATTTTTTATCTTTAATTACCAAAAATTATGCATCCAATTAAATTTTTGCTTGCTAAGAGTCTCTTCGAATAAACATAGATAATTAGGCATGCATTCTCCACTTGATAAGCAGCAAGATTGAATTCAAATGTTTCATCATAGACCGGATTTAAGTTTGATTTTTTAAGTGATGTTTGATACTTTGTCTCAACATTGTCCACTGTTAGACTAATCTTTACAAAAGTGTCTTTTTTTTAAAGTAAAATTAAAAAAATATTTAAATAATTAAAAAAAACATTACTGGGAGATTTTTCTGGTATGGTTCGATCAATAAAATTGCTGCCTCTTTGGATTTTTACTAGTAAATTTCCCAATAGAGCGTCATACTTCAATCCTATCAAAATCTCCGGTCTTTCGTTCTTGTTTGTCAAGCTATTCAATGATGGCACTGAATTTGCAGAAGATAATTCGTCTAAATTTTGACTCGAATCATATTTTTTCTTAAAAAAATTATTTAAAAATAAAATTAAAAAAAATTAAATTTTTAAAATTAAAATTCAACTTTAACGTCTTCAAAATTTAAAGTAACATAATTGTTTTGATCATTTAGGATCAAATTTCCAAGATTGTACAACGCTTGGCTCAAAGACCTGCTTGTTCCAAACGATTCTTTAACATACAAATAAATTACAATGCTTAACTCGGGCAAATCATCTAGAATAAAAAAAATTACATAGAGAAAACAAATAATTTATTTTTTATCTAATGGCACTTTTTTCTATATTTGGAAAGTAAAAATTTTCATCAAAATTTAAAATATCATTGTATTCTTTGGTGCTAGTTTTGTATTTGGGTGCCTTTTCTTGATTTAATAAAGTAACATGAAATTGAATTTTGGACACAGACTTTGGCCTCTCGCTGAATAGAATTTTGTTCGATTGAATTATGCTCACAGTTAGTACATGTGTATTTTTGTCCCAATACAAACGCAGACAAATTCTGCCACACGGGTTCACACTCAAATAGGAAGTATCGAATATACTCGCTTGTTTAGTCAATCTCTATTGAAAAAAAAAATCAATAAAAATTTTGTTTATTTTGAATAGATTTATTTAAGTCTGAAATAGAAAAAAAAAAAAAAATTTTAAATATATTTACTCTGACAATTAGCGGAGTATTAGATGCACTAAAAGATTCTCTAAAACTAGGAGCTGTTCTGAGAATTTTTGGCGTAATCTTAGGACTAGAATTGGCGCTATTAATGCCATTACTGGAATCATCTAATTCGATAGCTTTTTCTTTAGAAAGCTTTTGAGCGAGCATTTTTTTGTAAGTGTCCAAACTTAGCGCCAAATGAGATTGGCGTCTTGGTGACAAAAAATTTTGTCCTTGATACATATTGTCTGCTTTTATGGCATGATCCTTGATCGGTCCAGTGTACGTATTCAAAAAATACTGACGTCTGTCTTCCTCATAGCTTTTTGAAATGGATGGCGATTGAGATCTGGATACTTTTTTTATCATTTTCTTAAATCTTTTGCTTTTTGTGCTCACTTTTTGTTTTAAACTTGACTTGTGTTCGGTCAAAATGATTGGTATTTGTGAATTTAGAGGCGATTTTCTATCGTCACTCTCCTCTTGATTACTGAGTCCAGGACTGCTGCTCAAATTGGCCGAATTTTCGGTTATATTTGGTGATGGCGTATTTTGTTTAATGATATTTTCACTTGAATTTTGAAACTTTTCTGCTTTATCAGATTCTTCTTCTTTGTGACAATGATTATTTGCTTAAATAAGAAAAATCCAATTAGGAAAAAATTGAATAAATTAAGATCTAGGGTCTTTGACTGACTTTTTTCTAAATTATTTTCTTGACAATCATGAGTCTCATTTGATGTGTCAAGATTAAATGAAAGTTTTTTTAATAAAGCTACTGATAAGAGAGAGCTGTTTTTTGGAGAACAAGGAGAAAAAGCTTTGAGAGAATTGGCTGAAGTGGAGTTGATGGGTACAGATGTTGATAGAAGCTGGCTGGTGAGGGTTTGCTGGCTAGTATCTTGTGAAGGAGCCGATTCGGCGCGTTGCACTGGACTCTTGAATATGTCTGTGGACGAAATGGCCGAAGTGCTCAGTTTACTCGGCTCGGATGTTAGCTTTTGTGTTGGATAGTACTTTTTCAAAGGCACTATTGAGTTTAGCTCGATTCTAGCATCGTTGTGAGTTGTGTTGTCGTCCTCGTCTGATGTCACATCGCCAAGACCATAACCTAAATTTAAAATGTTAGCATTCAAATAGGAGGTATTTACAACCATTATTTCCTACGATTTAGAAAGCATTTTATCTTTTTAAATGACATTTGATCTTGATTACTTGAATAAGAGAGATTTTTTTTTTTTTTTTTTTTTTTTTAATAAATCTAAATTTTTTTGATTTTTTTTCTTGTGCAGCCTTAGGCGTATGTTTTTTTTCTATTAATAAAAAAAAATAGAAAAAAAATTGTTTGTTTTTTCAATTTTATTCATTTTTAAAAATTTTATTTTTTTGAAAGATTTGATTGATTTTTTTTTCTTCCTAAATCACAACACATTTAAAAATATATGACAGATAAAATTAATTAATTTGAAAATTTGAAATACGCAGATCAAGTTTACAACAAAAAAAAAATTTTTTTCCAAAATAAAAAAAAAATTTTAAATAGAATAAAATGCGTTTTTGTTCATATGAACTTATAAAAATAAAGTAAATAATTTACCTTGATTGTAGTAGAACGGTATGCACATGTATTTGGAGAGCATGTTTTCATCTATTGTTCTAATTGAAGCTCTGAATGCTTGAGCTTATGTCGTTTTTTATATTTATTAATAAACTTTGATTAATTAAACTTATGTTTTATTTTATTTTTGTTTTCGATTCCTTTTAGTGCTTAGCTCTCTAAAAATTTATCATTGATTTAAAATAATTGACAGTGCCTTATCAAAAAATGAACAAAAACATAAGAGTTAGAATTTTTCTATTATAATTCAGCGCTAGCACGAAATGCAGCCATTGTATTCAAAACTCAAGTCTATCGGCTCGGTGTGCAATCTAATTTGGGACCGAAACGTGCACTGCTGATGATTTACGGTCCAACATGGATTCTATTTTATTTATCTGGTTTTTTTTTAACTGAGTTTATTTTGCTTTTAACTGATAAAAAAAATGTCATTTTTATATACATATTAAATTTATTGAATTTCATAAAGGAATAATTTTAAGATTAGCTTTTAGTAACTGAACAGAAATAGAAAAATGAATTATCTGACCAAATTAAGCTGCTTTGAAGCCTTAAAGACTTTCTTATTTTTCTCGTGGCATTGACAAATTCTTGGAAAATTACACAATCATTAATTTCATGCTTTTATAAAATTTGAAATTTATATCCTGCCCAAAATACAAATAGATTTGAATGGATACATCAAACAAGGAAATCCGATTAATGCTAAGATTAAATTCAAAAGACAGCCGAAAGCAGCGCTTGCTTGCAAATTATTTTCATTAAATCGTTCAATCCGGTAAAATTTTTAATTTCATCTTTTGAAAAATTATTTACACAAAATTGGCCATCTTGATCAAATTTAAAAACTTATTCAAGTATAACCTCCACTCGTTCACACACTTTTTGTCTCATACATTTATTTCAAATATCTCATTTCAAATAAATTTAATTAATAATTAATAAATTGACTAAAAAATTTATATAGGCACATTATTAAAAAAATAAAAAAAAAAAAACAAAAAAAACAACAACTTAAACGTGATAAAAATATGCTTAGCTAAAGAAGTGACACTAAGTCTGAATTCTATAAAAAAAGTATTTGATTAAATTTTCTATTTGGCAATTAGCTGTTTTTATTATGAATTGAATTAAATTTTGATCTTAACATTTACTGAATTGAAACCTAATAAATTTTATTAAATTGTAAAGCTCGAGAGATACATGTCCCTGTTGCAAAAATGACGTTTCATCTATTTATACTATTAGCTAAGAATCAGTTAACTTTTGATTTTTCTTTTTAATTACACACATCTTTGATAAATTTAATTTTTCAATTTAAAAAATCAATTTTTTTTAATTAAAGTAAACTAAAAATGATCAAAAAAGACACTTTAACGCTCTGTATAGATTGAACACAGACAAAAAGACATTAGGAGATAAAATTTTTCATATCTTATAAACGTATGTCATTCAATTCTAGGTATTTAAAATAAAAAACCACCTAAGATAAAATAAGATAAATTATACCCAATTATGAGTCCTGAAATTGTTTAATTATTGATTTTTTATTCGATTCCCTCTAATTCGGAACAAACATAAAGAATAGCTTGAACATATATTTTTGATATTGAAAAGCGTTGCTTTCAGTAAAGCTTTAAGAAAATGGCATAAGAGAATTATATTAATGGATAGACGTCGCTATATAATTACTGAGCTTCTTGAACAAAACAAAAAAATTTCCTGTTAAATGTATCCTATATTTTGTTCATTCTCATATCAAATTTTAAAATTAATTAAATTAAAAAAATTTATCATAAATAAAGTGTTTTTTTTGTTTCACCTAAATTTCGTTTTTTTTTGTTGTTGTTGTTGTTGTTGTTGGACAATTTTTGAGCATTTAAAATGTTCTGTTAAAATTGTAAATCTATCAAGTCTGGCTATCAATTTTGCTAAGTGAATTAAATTAAAAAATAAAATAAGCTTGATCTTATGAGTGGGAATTATTTTGCCAATGAAATTAAATTAGTTGAATTTATCACGACATTATATGTGTTAATTCATTTTATTTTCTATCCATTTTTTATTTGGCTTTAATATTTAACACAATCTTGTCATTCTTAATCCAAACCAATTCTTTATCAGTGATATAATTAATTTTTTTTTTCAAAATAAACCTCAGATATTTAAGCTTAGATAAAGTTATTCTACTTGTGGAGGAATACAAAGAAGGTTTCGAAGCAAGATATATTGAATACCCAACTCCATTGTGTAATTGCTACCTTACTATTTCTTCTTTTTACCCTGAAAAATCAGACATTTAAAAATATGTATCCTGTTTTTCTCAATTACAATATATAATTTTAATTTTCTTCTATTTTAACTTATTTTTTTTTAATCTGAAGGAGCCTTAGCTCGATACAGATATACAAATAAAATAAAAAATAAAAAAAATTCTCATACAAGCAAAAACAAAAATGCTCATGTCACAACCAAAAAAATTGACAGACGACAAAATCATTAAATAATAAACGAAACAATAGACCAAAATCTAGACACCACAATAAAAGACAAAGAACAACATTTTTGGGTCAATACCACCCATAAACTTTATAAATAAAATATTTCATTCTATTCAAAAACTAAATTATTGACCTCTTTTACTTTTGTACTGTGGTTAATTTTCCTTAAACTTTTTGAAATAAAAAAATTTAAAATTTAAAACTAATAATTTTAATTTTTTAAAAAAAGAAACTTGAAAAAGTTATTTTTAAAATTGAGAAAAAATGAATGTAAATTGAGCCGATAACTGAGAGCTCGTTGACTCATATAGTCTAGAGGTTTGAGTGTTAGTCACACAGCATTGGGTCCAAGGTTCGATCCTCGCTAAGTGAGAATAAATCTTATCTTGAATTTCTCTGTAATACGGAACGTGTTCTTTAAGATCCTTTCATTCAAAAATGGGGAACCGGTTTCAACTGAGTAATAATTGTGGCCTAGATGGTCAACTTGATGCAGTAACCTATCTGTCAGATCGGAGCCATTGCTCAGGAAACAAGAAAAGAAGATTATCATCTAGGCTAGAAAAGGCACAATTATAATTATTATTAATTTGACCAGAGTAATTAATGGCTTAATATAAATCAATGGAAATATTTATTTTTGGATTTGAGTGTCGAATGAACATTATGAATTCATATACTTTAATTTACTAGCTGTATTAAGTATGTAAATACTAAAACTCGCATATCTCTTATTGAATTTATTTTACATTAATTATATAACAATTTATTTAGAAATTAAAATATTTTGATGGATTTGATCCCGTACAATTAAAAATTTCGATTGACACTTCAAAATGTAAATTTGATTATTTTTCTTTTCTAATTCTGATTAAAGGAACTATGAACAATTGAACAGGAAAATTTTTTTTTACTAAATTAATTTATTTCGAATCTTTTGAAAAAATTGAATTTTGTCAATGACTTAAACTTAAATTTCAAAAAAAAATATCATTTTTATTTTAATCTTTAGATCTATTAGATCTAAAAAAAAATTAAAAATTAGAAAAAAAATCTAGTTTTATGTATTCATGAGTTGTTGACTAAATAAGAAAAGTTCAAATATTTTTAGCTAAAATTTATATTAATTAAATGAAAAATATATTTTTGTTATTTAAGCTTGACTAAAATCCAATAATTGATAAATTTTCTATGCAAGATTTAATTGCTTTTTTAAAAAAGCTTAATAGTCAACGCTTTTAAAAATTAAGCAACATTAGCAGTCTTTAAAAATACGAATAATTAAAGCCATTTAGATCGATTTATATTGAAATAAATAATTTTAATCAAAGTAAATAAAATTATTTTATAATATTTCTAAAAATTTCTCGGTCTAATTATCTTATACTGGTTTAATTAAATTAATTAAACAAATATAAAGATATCTAGTTTTCTATAAATATAGAGATAGTTGTCAAACGGTCCATAATTTCGGTCCACAATTTTATATATTAGACTAAAAATTATCCAGAGACTTTCTACTAGAGGAATATTTTATTTTTTATTATTCAAAATATACATAAAATAAAAGAAAAACAAACAAAATTATTAGAATAAATAAATAGTTTTTTTTTTAAAAAAAATTTCATATTCAGGAAAAAGTCGACTTTTCACCATCCTGTTCCTGACAGTCGATGCGGTTAAATTCAGTTTAATATTGATTATAATTTGATTTTGTGAACAAAGAATCAACTAAATTCGAATCGAAATTTAGTGATTCTGCTGGATTAGCTGGTTTTTTAGTCTTTTTGTATTTGGCTCTTCGGTTCTGGAACCACACGGATATTCTTTCAATCGAAAGGCCAAGTTTATCCGACAATCTGTCTACAACATGAACTTCTGGATAATGTGATTTCTGAAATACTGCTTCAAGTGTATCAACTTGTTGTTTTGAAAATTGAGTTCTCGATCTTCTTTTACACTTTGTTTCTCGTTTAGGTTGATTTTCTGATTTGGTTTCGGGTGATGAATTGTCTGATGTTTGTGGACTTGGAAAATTTGGTTGAGGTGAATTGCGAAGAGAGTCATCACTGGTTAAAATGTTGCTTGTAGAGTTGGAATTTGGACTTGAGTTTAAAGCAGACCCAGTATGGTTGAGGTTGGGTGAATTTTCATTATTTTGTGAATTGTTAATATAAGAATAATCTACAGTAGACATGTAATCTGGGGAAAATCCGTAGTTTTGATATGCCGGATATTGATAATTGTAGTAATAATTATATGGATAAAAATAATTAAAATTTTGATTGTTTAGATTGTAATATTCCATTTTGTTTTAGTGATAGTGTTTTTTTTATTTTGTTGCTTGACTAAGATGATGTTGACAAAGGATGATGGATGCTTTTTTATAGGATAAAATCTTGCAACTGTTTGTACTAAGTTCACAAATTAGAGTTATAACTAATCGGAAATCGGCTAATCTTCTTATTTTTGGTCCATAACTAATACATGTCTCAGTAAAGTCAATTGAGTGTATGATAAACAAGTATTATCAGGTGAATTTTTAATTTCAGCATATTAATTAAGCTCAATTAAGGTGTTAATTAGATAAATTAAGGAAGAGTGTACTGTCAATTGGATATTAGCTTAGGAAATAGAATGAGAGTGAATGGCTTATTGCAATTCTATCAACAAATGATCAGTTAAGTGTCAAGTCAAAACATGTGTTTTGCGGCTTCATGTATTTGAATTTGTTGAAATTATTTGAATCAATTTCATCCATAAAATTTTTTTTTTTTTATTTTTCTGAAACCTTAAGCTAATCGCTTGTTTATTTCAAATTAATTTTTATTTTTATTTTGATCTGAAAGAATTTAAAAAAATTCAAATGACAGTAATTTTTATGATTAATCACATGCAAAATTAAAAAATAAAAAATTGAGATATTTTTTTTTATAACTCAAGTTTAATATTATATAAAATATTATTGTAATACATATTTGATAAATTTTTAAAAATAATTCTATGTTTGTTAACAAAAAAATTGATTGACAAGAGATTTTTACTAAATACAATAATTAATTTAAAAGGATCTATTAAAAATACCTTTAAAAAGAAAATAGGAAAAAAAGGCATTTAAAAAACAAAAAATCTTAAATTTAAATAAAAACACTAAGAGTTTTTTTGTCTACTAAAGGCCTAAAATTTGTTATGTAAAATCCATCAGTTGATACAATGTTTGTATCAACCAAAATTAGTTTCTGCAATAAGTATGCATTTTGTTTTTTAATTATTTTATTAAATACAAATAGAGTGCGCTACACATTTACAGATTTGATGCACAAATTTGGATGATATTACTTTTGTATCAACTGACAAAGTTTACAGAACGAATTTTAGACTTTTAGAAAAATAGTTTTTTAAATTTAACATTTTTGTTTATTCCAAAATTCCCAATATCAGAAAATAAACATTAATAATTTAAGTTTCTAATTTTTTAATAAATTTCAAGGCTCTTAAAAAGCTGTAGGTTAATAATCTATTTAGAATGTGCTTAAATATGGCAAGTTGTAGTTGAAGAACAATTTGATAGTGGTATTTAAATTTAAACATCTTTATTTAATAAAATTTCAATTCATTTTTATTCATATATGAAAAAAAACATTTACATTAATTGAATAAAAATGAGATAATTGAAATCCAACTCCTACTTGCCTTAACTAAATTAAATTTTTATTGTAAAATTCGTATTAATGGTTTGAAGCGCTTAAAAAATAAGCTTTTTAAAAATTATTTCAATGGTCAATTTATAGTACCCTTTAAAATTCGTTTCTAGCTTGATATAAGTTAATTTTTTTTAAAAAGTAATCCGAAATTATATTTTAAAATAAATTTAAATTCAATCTAGTTACAAACAGGGTCGGTTTTTTAAGTCTAAAGCTTTATGATCTACTTGTTCTGGAGAAAAATTAAAAATTGTCTAACATAATATTAAATTATATGAGATTTAAGCACTCCGTAAGCTTTTTAAAATAAAAGCAAAAAAGACAAACTTTAATGACAGATCACTTTTTTCTAGTGGCATTTTAAAGATATTGTTAATTTTAGAAACAAATAGAACAAAACTTCTTCTTATTTGCAAAAAATTTTTTGCATCTTTTTTACCAAAAAACGAAAACTTTATTTTGTTTTTTTAGGCTAAAAATCAATAATCAATTTAAATCTTATCGATGTTTTATTTTTTGTCTTTTATTTATATCAAAAAATAATTATAGGTAAAAGAGATGCAACAAAGTATGCTGCAATTAGTCGTAGTATTTGTTTGATTAATACATTTTATATTAGTAAATAAATTAATTTTTAGTAAATTTTGATTTATCAAAAAAAGAATTTTTGTTCTTTTAGTCTCTAAAATTCACAATACTCATTTAAAATAATCAAAATATTTGTAAAAAAAAAATAGAATAAAAATATTATTTTTTTCTAAAATCAAAAGATTTTAAAAATTAATTTCCTTAAATTTTAATTAAAAACAAATACAATTTATTTAATTGTATAATATTTCGTTAACAACAAGTTTTAAAATAAAAACAAAAATATAAGAATCTACAGTCAATTCAAAAAAATAATAAACACAAATTTTTCAAGCTTCTAATGCGCTATTTCGTTTTTTCTAGCTAGCTTAGATTTTTATTTATTTTTAATCTTAGGAATTATATTTTACTGACGCTCAATAAAACACAGTTGGCTTTTAAAATAGTTGTAGAGTTGTCTGAACTAGTAGTTCAATTTTTTTTCTCAAAGCTATGATAGAAAAATTACGATAAAATAGCTATGTTTTTAAGATTTTAATTTTTTATCGCTTGATTTAATAATCTTAACTTTTAAAAAATTTAAAATTCATTTTTCTATGCAATCTCAAGTATAAAGGTTTAATTTTTTTTTTATAAATATCAATTAGTTACTAAGATTTTGTTTGAAAAAAAATATTTTAATGAAATTTTTGAAAAAATCTATATTTTTTTAGATCATAAGCCTTAATGGACATTTGTGTATTCATTTATCAAACAAAAATTAAATTTACTAATTAAATTGAAACATTTGCTTAATTGTTCTAATTTGTCTCAAATTTAATTAGCCAAATTACGATTTAAAATCTATAAAAATAAATTTTTAAAATAATTGACTATTAATATCTGATTAATTTAATTTTTTTTTAAAGTTTTAGTTTTTTTTTTCCACAAAATAAATTATTTTCTTTTTAAAAACCAATTTTTATTGTTCTCAATTTAAAAACCTAAAAACAAAGCTTGGATTATATCATATGATCTAACTAGTGTATAAAAGTTAAGGCCTATTTTGTCACCATACTCTTTTTTAAGTTTAAATCAAGTGACGCAGCTAAATCAGACTGGTATGAAAACATATTTTTTAAATTCCAGTTTCATCCACTAGTCTAAGATCAAAGTTTTAGAATATGAAAAATTATTTATCATATGGATTTTGTAATAAAATATATGAGGCATAAAAAATTGTGTAAATAAAATTCTTAAAAAAAAATGTAAATTGGCATTTTTATTAAAAAATTGTTTAATATCAATAAATTTTAATTTAATTTAAACTTGTTTACAATTGTTTCGAATCTGCTGCGTTGTGTATTTAATTTGTTTCTTTAAAGAAAATAGAATTTTGACTTTTGTTTAGAAAAATATTTTTCAAAATTAAATTCAAATTAAAATTAACTCTTGTTTTAAACAATAGAATAGATATTTTAGATTTATAGTTTAAACAGATTTGTTTTTATGCTATGGTTTTTTCATATATTTGTTATTTCTCATATATCGGAATAATAATTCCACAATTAGGAAAATAGCAAATAGTTTTGACATATGCCACATAGGAATAGGTTTAAATAAATCGATCTTTTTTTTTGTTTTATTTATTGCTTTATGCTGCACAGCACCAAGACTGCATTAGACTCGTTTTTTTTCTTTCTCGTTTACGCTTGTCAATTTCAAGTCGGCCAAAAATGGGTCAGCATTATTTTGCCATTGGCGTGCGCCACTCACTCAATCTCTAGTTGATTGTCAAAATTTTAGGTTTATAAAACATGTTTATTTAAGTCTAAAAGGACGCCAAGAACAGCTTGAGTATTTATCAGAATTTTTCCAACATAGGAGTTCATTTAATTAGGCTTTGTTTCTATCAGACAACAAGTGGGTACACTCAAACAATTCAAGAATTTAAATTGGTCAAACCACTAAATTCTAATTGAGAATTTTATTCAAAAAAAAAATAAAATAAAATAAAAAAGTGGAATTGAAGCCATTGCCAAAGTTTAATAGAGAAGCCTCTTAAGTCTAATACTCTGAACCAAGTTCACACACCAATAAAAATATTATAATTTGCATTTAATGAGTTCAATTCGATTTCTCTGTCTTGAATGCTCTCTCTCTCTCTCTTTCTCATTCACTTTCTTCCCCCTCACTCTCTCTCTCTCTCTCTATTTGTTGGTTGTAGCTATTGCGATTAAAATATAAAGTTAATTTGAATGCATGCAAATAAAGAAAAGTATAGAAAAGAGAGCAACAAATTATGATTTTTTTTTTCTAAAAAATTTTTTTTAATAAATTTGAAAAAACAGCTTTAGCGCTAAGGATCTAAAAATATTTTTGATTTAGATGTCCGCTAAAACGGATGCGTTGAATAGGACATGGACGCTTTTGCCCGAGGACGAAGACATGGCCATGGATTACGAGGTTAATGAGACCGATGATCGGCTTTTTCATGCAACGAACAGGTCCAATTTGCTAGATGAGGAAGAGATGTGCGTTGACTTGACGTGTCAGTCCGAAATAAAAAATCGAACTCGAGTTCTAAACGAACATAGCTACACACTAGATGAAACGCGTGTAATCAACAAAACTGTGAATTTAAATACCACAGTAAACAAGAGTCCCATTGCGATGAAAGAGTCGCTCTCTGCCAATATCAGCTACGACTTGGCCAAAATTACCGAAGAATTGGAAAACTCGTTTACTCGTTTCAATTCAATCGATGCTAATTTTGACTCGCTTTTCAACGAAACAATCACTGGACTTGATCCTCAGTAGGACTTTTTACTTATTTTTAAAAAAAATTTAAATTACTAAAATTTAAATTATTTAACTTTTGAAAAAAAAAATTAGTTAATTATCTATTAAATGATTTTTAGTAATTAATTTCGATGAAGGTTAATGATACAAGTTATTTAGCTTGCATATTAGCGTTTATTAGGTCAAATAAACAAAATAATTACTATCATCAAGATTATACTCAAGAAATATTATTTTTTGCTTTTATTATTTTTATTAAAAAAATAATAGCTTTATCAAGCAATTAGTATTTTGCTTAATGGTTTTATTTTTTGTTCAATAATTTTTGTTTTTTAAGCATTTAAAGAAAAAATAATCTAAATTAGAAAATAAAAAATCAAGATATGATTTAATTTATCAAAATTAAAATCACAATTTTTTCAAATTCTTTTTAGTTTAAGAAAAAAAGGAATATTTTTTAATTAAAAAAATAAATAAATTTTTTAAATATTTGACGAATAAACAAATAAATTTAAAGATTTTTGTATTCTAATTTATAAATTAAAAAATAATAGGTGTCTCTTTTGTTCAAACACACAAAAAAAAAGACAAATTAATTTGAAATTATTTATTACATTGAGGTTTAATTTATCTAATTGAATTTAAAAAGTAAAGTAGCATAAAAAAAAATTCCATAATTAAATTGATAATTTGAACATTAAAATAGAATATTTACTTAAATCTTAAGTTATTTGGCAATAAAATTTTTAAAATAGAGTGGCCAGATCAAAAAAAAAATTCTCAAAGAAATTTTGTTTAAGATAAATTTTAATACTAAACTAATTTACAAACTTTACAAACTTTTAATAAAGACAAACTTTAATACAGATTACAGATTACAAGTATCCTTTCAAAAATAGTTCATAAATGTAGGATACATTGTTCTATTGCGCAGTTGTTCGATGATTTTAGCTTGCCAGGTGTCTTGTCCACTATTTCCTTCAATTCGATGAATTTCTCACACGCTTCAAGATCAGCCACACAGTTTCTATGCAATTTTTTTTTGAGAAATTTGTAGAGAAATTAATTTTTCTTATTCGACTTCAACATTCTTCAGATGCGAAACTGAATGGTATTGAGTTATCTTCTCTTTCCCTAAAAATGATTTATCATGTCTTACCTCCATGCTAGGTAAGAAATTTCATACAAGTTGTACACTCCTTTTCGACCAATGTCTTTTTTTAATAATGTAACAATCCTAAAAAGCTGTTAATATTTGCAGAGTTTTTAAAATTTACTAAAATTAGCGCAATAATTTTATAAAAAAATAAGTGGTAATAAAATTAAATTAAAGCCTAAACCTTTTAAAAATTTTTTTTTAATTTTTATTTATGCCAATTTTATGATCTTGTCCGTTATTAAAATGATTTATTTTAATTTAATTAATTAGATATTTTGAAAGAATGTTAATTTTAAATAGAAAAAAAATTTAAGAAAATTATTTTTTAATAATTAACTAATATAATCTCGATTGAATTTAATTTTAAAATAAAAAAAAAAATTTTAATTAATTTAGCAACGGAGGACCCATTTCGCCGTTCAGTTCACCCAAACAGAGCGTTGATAATCTGGCTATGAATTTTGATGAAATGAAGCCTGAGATCCTGCCAGGCATGCAAAAGCAAAAAAGTCTTAACTCGCCGCTCTCGTCTTCGCTATCGGCCTCGATCGATAATTTAGATAATCTTCAGTTTAATCCATCATCAGTGCCTAAAACATTTGATTTATTCATAAATGATTTAAAAAAATCTTCGTCCACATTTACCTTGAATTCATTGAATAGTGGTTCACAGAGCAATCTCAATTCAAATTTTCCATCTCATTTATCCAAACGCATCATAACAAGCAGCATAGACAAAGATCTAAATAAAGAACTTAAATTTAACAAGAATAAAAATTTATCTAATCTAAAAGAAAATGATTTGGATGTCAAAACAAGTTCACCATTGAAAAAGAAGCCCGCGTTGAACTGTACCATTGATTTGAATGTGCGTAATTCAAACGAGTCATTGAATGAAAGCGAGCAAAGTCTGAGCGTAAGCCAATCTTCATCAATAAGCAATTTAAACGATGATCCAAGAGCTGTGTTCAACTCCACTTACACTGCATGGACACCGACTGATCAGCAAATTCAATTTGAAGCCTACAACCAGCAAAGACGGATTGTTCAATCCAACAGTGGATATCATCTCAATCGAACGCAAGATATGAACAATAACGATAGCAAGGAAGATCTAAACAAGACCAAAGATATAATCATCGATTCTCAAGAAGATCTAAATCGTACAAGAGATCTAAAACCGGCTCCCAAAACTCTCAATAAGACCAAAGATTTGACTGAGTCTGGTGGAGTGCAAACAAAGCCTGTTCAAATGAGACGAATTTCGTCTATTAATCAAAATACTCGTCCTAGTTCAATATACTCAAAATCAAAGCTAATCAATTCTGGTCTGAGTGCCAAGCCTGTTATTAGTGTATCTCAAGCAAAACCAGAGGTAAAACGACCAAACATTCATGGGAGTAAACTAGCTCAGCCAGTGGTCAGTCAGAGTGCTGATTTGACTAAGCCAAGGACTGGTATTCCTAAAGTGCCAATTGTTTCCAAATCGGTTGTATCTCCAGTCAAAAGTCCAGGACAAATTCAAAGACCGAACACTTTGAGCACAAATAGTTCAAATTTGAACCGAGGTCTCACATCAAATTCTAGTCAAAATGTAAATTTAAATCGTTTGAGTTCGACCAGCACGTCCTCTTCAGCCTCAACTTGTTCTTCATCTTCTCTAAAAGAAAACAAAAAATCTCCCAATACTCAAATCAAATCACCTGCTTGCAAAACAAATACTTTAGGAACAATGAATCAAAATGTGGCCACTTCACGATTAAAACCACCAACTCAATCTGCCTCTATACCCAAGAGCAGCAATGTACCTCAGTATAAAAGTGCATCCGAAAATGCCCCAAAGTAATTCATATTAAATTTTCGTAAATTTTTTATTTAATTTTCATAGCTCTCGATATTGTGAATTTCTAAAACAAAAAGAACAAAAATTCTTCCTATTTTGAAAAATCAAAATTTTCAAAAAAAAAAAAATTTTTTAAATATTACAACTTAATGCAACAATGCATCATTTTTAGCTAAAATTTTTATTTTTTTTTTAAGGAAAACAAAATCAATAATCAATCTAAATCTTATTGATGTTTTATTTACATCAGAAATATTATTTTAGGGTAAAAAAGATGACACAAAATATAAAGCATTTAGTTTGAGTATTTTTTTAAATATATTTTTGAAAAGTTTGATTTTTCAAAATAGAAAGAATTTTTGTTCTTTTTGTTTCTGAAATTCACAATGCCATTGTCCTCAGTGTGCAGGATTATAGAAAAAAAAGCGGAATATTTAATTTTTTTTTTCAATTAAAGGAGCTTTATCAAACCACCGTCTCAAATTCCGACTTTTAAATCATCATCCGGTATCCCAACGTTCAGAAACTCAACAAATCAAGTCAAAGTAAAATCTAATTATCAATTGATTAAAATTAATATTATACTTGTTTTATTTAAGAAGTAAATGCGCACATAAAATAAAAACTTGGTCAACTTTTTTGTAAATTATTTAATTTTTAAAACTTTATTTAAAAAAAATGTTATTAAAAAAAAAATAATAAATTAACTTGTTAAAAATGGAAATGTGTAATTTTTTTGCTCATTTAAAGAAAATCAATTTTTTTTTTCAATTGATAAATTTTTGATCGAGTTTGGGAAATTTTTTTTAAAGTTGTTACCATGATTTAGAGAATTAACTTACCAAAAAAAAACAATCAAAGAAAAAAAGCATTAAATTTTTAAAGCTTTAAATTTATGACACAAAAAGAATCCTAGACAAGGATAATTTTTTTAAATATTTTACTTTTTTATGAATTTTGATAAATAAATATGCGAATGTAAAAATAAAAATTATTTTGGTAATAAAACTTATTATTTATTCTTTTAATTATTTATTTAAAAATCTGGTAAATTTACACTTTGAAAAGAAAAACTTTAGTCCAAAAATTGTTTCTGGGCAATTTGTCTACTTCGTTGTTGCTCGATTTTTCGATCATTTTAAAAACAAGAACCAAAAAAGTAGATATAAATATAAGCGATGCACCAATTATACTAAATAAATTTGAATCAATTCCAAGGAAAAAATGCTGAAGAATGAATGTATAAAGCAGATCTGTTGATCTAAGTAAAGCCACTTTGGAAGCATCCTCGTATTTTAGAGATATATTCATCATTGTTTGGGACAGAACACCCGAACTTGCTGAAATAAATGAATAAAACAATTGCCATGCTATGATTGATGAGCTGTTAAATTGTTCAAAATTTCTATTTTCTAGTGCACTTAAATGAAGAACTAAGCTTATTAGTAAACTGAATGGAATGCCCAAATAACTAGCATAAATTACTGAAACTGAGTAATGAACCTTTCGATTTGACAAGTTTTTTAGAAAAAGTGGTACCAATGAAGAAAAAAATGCTGCCATTAGACCAAGTGTAATTCCTACAACTGGTCTAAAACCTGACTCTTTTGAAACTAATCCAATTGTTGAATTATTAAATTCAATTTCTGTATAATTAAAAGTTGAATAAATATATTGTTTTAAAAAAGATGGCTGGGAGACTAACAGAACTCCAATGATTGTCAAAAAAATCGACATTAAATGAGCTAGATTTAATTTTTCATTTAAAAAAATTCTTGATAACAATGAAACTAAGACTATTTTGGAATGTAAAAGAGCAGCACTGTCTGATGGATCGATAAATTTTACTGAAAAATGAAGAGAAATCAAAGCACACATGCCAAATATGCCTCTTAAAATGAGTCTGATCCTGTCTTCTTTTTTTCCGAACGGGTTTAATTTATTTCTAAAAATTATTATTAACATTGCTACTAATTGAAGAAAATATCTAAATGTTGCTTGTTCACTGCCATTTAGCATTACGGTTTTGCGAATGAATATGTTAGAAAGAGACAAGAAAAATGCAGATGATACGGCTATACAAAATCCGATGAATTTTTTGCCTATTTTTTTTGGCTTTTGTTCATTAATTGGCTCTTGAGGTATTTCCAGTAAGCTTGCATTATTTTCATACAAATCTATATCGGGCAAATCTTCGTCGTCGTTTTCTTTTATCACAGATAAGTGTCGAGGATGGTTCATTTTATCTGTCTAAAGAAGAAAAAAATGCTAATTTAGCATTTTGTCAGAAGGAAAATAGGTAAAATTTTGGCTAACAAATTGCTAAGCAACTTTTGTTTCACTCTAACTTATTACAAATAAGCCTCTGGACAAAAATGAAAAAATAAAACAAACTATAAACAAAATAATAATTTTAATCATTTTAGATAAAATAAAAATATTTTAAATAATAAAAATTTAATTTAATTCAAGTGTAAATAACTTTAATCATTTTAAAAGTGTTAAACAATAAATTGAAAATATTGTGTTTAGAAAATTAGCGTCTTGATTCTAAATTTTAAATTCATAATTTTTCATAATTTCTAAGATTTAGATACCTATTTAGTTTTAAGTTAAAAATTCTTTTTAAAACTTAGTTAAAATCGAACATTTTATCTATTAGAAAAAATCAGCTAGCTATTATCAATTATTGTGAAATTTATTCTAAATTTTTAAACTCAAAAGTATTTTATCTTTAAATTAGAAAAAAATAAATAAACTTTAAGGAAAATACTCATTGAAATTTATGTCAAAAACAAAAAAATTTTAGATTTAGATAAATTAATAAAACTTAATCCATAAAAATCCTCGAGCATGTTATTTTTTATAAATATAAAATCTCGGTCAAATTTTAAAATATTTCAATCATTGTCATCAGAAAAATAGTTTGATTTTTTTTTCAAAAAAGCTTTGTCGTTTTAAATTTTAGATTGATTTATCAAGATTTTATCAAATGAGACGATTTCAGCTGTATCCTTTATTTATTTCATTTAAAATGATTAAATTAGATTATAAATTTAATTTTTAGATTTATTTATTCAAGAATAAAATTAATGAATTTATAGAAATTTCAAGGTTTTAAATTTTTTATTTTTTAAAAATAGAAAATATGATTTAAGGTGATTGTTTGAAATATTCCTGATTAGTTTTAATAGAAATCTATTTGGTCTATTAAAAAAATAAGATTAAAGCTGCGACAAAATTCGACACAAACTTAAAACTTAAAATTTGAATTTTACGCACATTTAAAAAGTTAAATAGAGCATTCAATGTTGCCAAAATTATGCTTCTAAGCGAAAATTTAATATAAAAAAAAGCTTAAAAACTTAAAAATCTTATTACTATTTTTGTCAGATACGAAAGTGATTTTAACTTTCATTCTTCTTAACAGTTGTTTAATAAGAAATGAGCCTAAAAGGACATCCAACAGCACAAAATATCGACTCAATGTTTAATATTATCATTTAGATGATCCATATTGAGATCAACAGAAAGGACAACTTTTTTAATGAATAAAATTTATTAACTAAAAAGCAAAATATATTATCAGTAAGAGGACGACAGGGCTTATTCTTTTGATAGAAAAATGAATTAAATGTTCTTTTGAATTAAATGAAAATGATGCTTAAAATTAGAAAAAAAAAAACTACATGTGCACTAAAAACTGTCTGTTAATTGAATTTTAAATTTTATTAATTTTTATAAATAATACTAATTTAAGAATAAATAAAAGATTATTTATCTGACAATTTTAATTTGATTAACTTTGTTTATCTTATAATCAAAATGCGTAACTAATATATGTTCGAATAAAAGCTAATCGGCTACACAAAAATGTATCAACTAAGATAACATCATTTTTTACTAATCAGGAAATATCAAGGGTATTATATTTTCAATAAACAAAAAAATAAATTATAAGCTTATGCATAGAATTTTAAATTTAATTGAATTTTTAAATGTGATGAAAATAATTCCATCCTAAAATCTTTATCTAAAGCTGAATATTGTTAAAAACCACTCAACACTTCTTTCCATGATGGCACAACACTATACCTGACTGAATGTTTGAACACTGACGCATCCAACTTCAAACTAAGTCTCTTATGTGGAACTGTATCAAAGCCTTTTGCAAAATCAATCGCATTCACTTGTACTTTATTCTTGATTTGCTTTAATATATAATCTGATGATTCGGAATTAGCTTTTTTTAAGCAAAAGAAGTGAGAGAGCTAACACTAGAAAGCCAGAGGGGTTTTTTAAACTCTTTTTTACGAAATTTAAAATTGAATATTATCTCACAGAAATAAAGATTTAAAAAATAATTTCTAACTGGGCGATCACAACAAGTCGTGCTTGGCGAAGCAAAGTCAGAATGAGCTGAAGTTACAAGTAGAGTTCCTCAAGGTTCTGTCCTTGGTCCCATTTTATTCATTATATACATAAATGATTTACTTGAGAGTATCCGTTACAGCTCGAAAGCGTACGCTGATGACAACAAGATTATAAACACAACAGTTGATTCTTCTTCTAATTACAAGTTACAATTCGACATTGATAATATATGTAAGTGGTCACGAGACTGGTCTGCTCAGCTCAATGTCGAAAAATGTAAAGTTGTCCATTTTGGCCGTAGCAACTCAAAACATGATTACGAAATTGAGTCATTTCCACTTAATAAATCAGTATGCTAAAGAGATATCGGTATATATATCAAAAATGACCTAAAATGGGACACATAAGTAACATATGTCACAGCTAAAGCTAATAGGATTCTGGGTATGCTGAAAAAATCGCTCAGATATCCCAATGTAAACAACATTAAATTATTGTACACTTCAATGGTCAGACCTCATTTAGAATTTGCCATAACCTCTTGGTGCCCTTACCTGAAAAAAGATATCGATATGATAGAAAAGATTCAACGTAAAGCAACTAAGTTAGTTCCAAATTTAAAGCACCTAACTTACTCAACACGCTTAATTAAATTCGGCCTGATGGACCTAACTACGAGAAGATTGAGAGGAGATATGATCCAATTGTTCAAGTTAAATAATAAAATTGAGTTGATTGAGTTTAAAAAAGGATTAACCTATGGTCAAAGTGGTCAAGTATACGATTTAAGAAGGCATTCAAAGACTCTAAGTCGTGAACAGATAAAAAACTGTTCCTCGCGTTTCAATTTTTTCAAAAATAGAGTTGTAAATATATGGAACCAATTGCCGGAAGAAATAGTTAGCGCAAGAACGTTGAACATTTTTAAGTCGAAATTAGATGCTTGGCTTGTGAAAAAAGAAGCAACTGCTATAGCTCAATAGAGCTCTGCTCGGATATTTTTCCGAGTTGCAGTTCAACTTACTACTACTAAATTACTCAAAATAATTAAAAATAAATTTTTGAAAAACTTAAATTATTTTTTATCTTTTAAATATATTTTATTATTTTATGCTGAAATTTTAATTTGAAATTTTTTTAATTAATCAGCCGGGCTTTCTAGTGCTAAAGCCCCTCAAAACAACTATGAAGTTTAAATTCTAAATAATTTCGCAAATTATGCTATTTTTAAAATGCTATTCTCAAATTATCATTGCACTCAATTTATGTAAATATTTTTAAAACTTTTTTAAAATGTTAAATTTAGAATTTTAGTTTAAAAACTTTTGTAAAATTTTGGTGAGAAAATTTTTTTATTTCATTTGCCAAAGTCAAGAGAATTTTGAAAAAAAATCATTTTTAAATGAAATAATTTTCTAAAAAAAGATTTCATTTTCTTTCATTTAAAATAGCTATTGGAAGCAATGTTATTTTCAATAGTTAATTTTTGCTGAAGAAGTCTTGCAGTATCTCAATTATGTGACTCCATCAATACTCTGGCCTTTTCTGTTGCATTTTTTTTACTATGCACTTCTGTGTCAATGTCGAGCTGATTGATAGCTGATTCAGGATGTAAAGACTCTTCAGGTTCTGGTCTATTTAGAACTTGTCTAAAGTGCTCAATCCATCTTGTTCTTGCTCTCTTTCAGTTGTTAGGATACGACATTCACAAACGTTGTTCTTTTCTGTAAAGAGCCACATATGCAAGTCCCCTTTTTATTTATTTATTTATATATATTTCTTCTGCTTCAATAAAGAGATAACTTAGAATTTATTGAGACACTTATTGAGATAGTTTAACTATCTAGAGAATAAAAAAATATGCTATCTTGAGTGCTTTAGTAAGACATGATTTAATTTAAAGAAAAATTAGTTGAATCTTGACAAAATGTTGAAGCGTGCATTTAAAAAAAGTCTATAATCACGTTTAGTACGAATTGATTAAATCATTCAGCCAATTGCGAAAAAGAAGATAAAATCAAATCTTTCGAAATTAAATTAGTGAAAAGAAATTTTTCTCTAAGACGGTAAATACTTGAAGTTCAAACCGTATCGTTTTGTTTGGCAATCAGTTGTTCACTTTCCCACCTATAGATCACTTGTTTTAGTTGATTGGAATTCAAAATAAGTATCAAGCAGTTAAAAACTAAATTAATTACAATCGGCATGGATCAATCATAAATTTTAATTGTTTTAATATTTCAATATAATTAGAAAAAATTTTCAGTTTTAGATTTTATTTTTTTATTCATTTAAAAGTTAAATAAAGCTGAGTCGGCATTATTTACCTCTTTAATAGATATTCAACACGAAACAGCTTCCGCTCATACATGGTACCAGTTGACTCTAATTTATTTCCTCTTGTGATAAGTTTTAATCGAAATTTAATTCGAGCGCTTACTGCTCCTCTTATTTCTATTTTCTTTATTATTTTTTTTCTTTTGAAAAATGTTTTAACAGATTTAGAGCAAAATTTCAAGCTTGGCTTTCGACACATATTTTGCACTCATTCGAAACGGAATGAATAGATAATTAATTGTGAATTATATCTGGGCGGAAATATTTTCTAGAATAAAGCGATCCGTCCAAGCAGATCGCTTTTACTTTTTGTTATTGTTGCTAGCTTAAAGCTATTTTCTTTGCCTAATTTGCATTCTGCTTGAAATTTTTGATCCTAACTTCATTAAGAAATCAATAAGTGGAAATGAATAAGTTTGCATACAAAGCTAAAACGGTTCACGGTCCGCTTTTAATACCTTAATCTCTTAATGCGACTTGTTCAAAAGTCAGAGTGCATGAAAATTTTCATAAGTGCTTTATGAGAAAGAGAGAGAGTCTAAATTTAAAATGAAAATTAAAATTACGTATAATGCGGCACTTTAGCATCGACCCTATCTTAAATTAAAATATCAAATGCTCTTCGCTTTTTATAATTAATTAAGCTAAAATAAAATCCAAGTCTTTGCTTTGAACATAAATTATTTTGCCTTATCACCCTAGAGCACACAAATGCTCAAATGTCTTACTTATATTAATATTTTTATGCTCAATAGAAATTTCAACATTGAAGATTAAAGATAAAATATATAACACCGTAATTGTTAAACGGGTCAAAAATAATTAAAGACTAAAGTCGCTTTTTTTTTTTTATTCAATTAATTTTTTAAGCTTTTTCTTTTTATTAATATTTAAATAATTTATTTTATAATTTTTTTGATTATCATTGTTGATTTAAATAAATAAAATGTACCAAAATAAATTAAAAAAATAAAATTAATTTAAAAATTTTATTTATTAAATATATGAAAAAAAACAGGTAGATTCGGTATATCAAAGATAAACAAAAAAAAAACAAAAACAAAAAAAATTTGGAATATAAAATTTTTTTTTTACAAAAACCATACATTGTATTCACCATATCCGTAACAATTTGATTTGGCATTTGAAGAAACAAGATTATTCTCATAGCCTAAACTATCAAAGCATTCATTTATTCTATCAATATCTTTCGATTTCAAATTTGGACAAAATTTGATAGGATACTTTAAATTTTCGAATGTTGGTTTTTTATTCTCGTTGCATTTTTTACAACATTCGATCAATTTTTGTTTTTTAATTTTTCTCTCTTTTCTCAATGAATTTGATCTGGAACGTTTAATTACTTTAACATCAGGAACAATAGAAGAAGATAGCAATGGTGGTGGAATCTTTATCTTTTTACTTTCACGCTTTATAAAAGTACTTGTTAATGGTTGTTTTCTAATAGCTTTTCTAATAGCCGAAGTTCTGTGAAAAACTTTTTTTGGTGTACTAGCCACATTTACATTAAATGTTACAGAATCATTGATTTTTTTGGCTTTGAGAAGTGAAGTTGTTGAGGATGTTGACTTTGGTTTCATTTTTCTTATATCACCATCAACTTTAATGCATGTAAGTTGGTGTTCTTCAGCTGTTGATATGACTGTATCATCTTGATTCTTCAGCAAGTTAATAGTAGCTTGTGATCTTTTCATTGATTTGCTTGAATCGTTCGAATTATCATCTTCTGAGTTGTACAAATAGAGGTTGCTTGGCAAATCACCATCTGTTTCGCAATGATTCAGCATAGTCAATAGTAGTTCTGGATTGCACATTGTAAGCTGAGCGTGTTCGACTTTCAAGTCTCTGTCACTGACAAATCTGTATTTTCTAGGCAATTCCATTTCCGATACTTGTGATTCTTCTGACTTTATTTGTTGCAATAGTTCGTACAGTTTAATGCAATTTTCTTTTGAGCTTGCCAATTTACTCTTCAAAATAAAAGAAAAATTAAAAATCAGTAAAAAAGGGAAAAATTAACTGTAAATTCTTAAGAGCCATTCTCACATGCTTAAATAAGCTGACTCAGATTAGGCTATTGATTAAATGCTATTGGTTATTGATTATTTTTAATCAATAATTTTTTTCTATTGGCCTATTGATTTTCGGGTATGACAATATTCGAAAATCAGCGAGTGAGAAACAAAAGACTAGTTATCTGGAATTTATCTCCAGAGCGGAAATATTTTTAAAAAAATAAAAAATACTTACAAATTCTGATTTGCATAAACTAATTATTTCACTTAGATTTAAATCGTTTAGTTGCATTTTTATATCTAAACAAAAGAGAAAACAATTATAAAAAAATTATAGACAGAATATTTTCGAGTAATTTGGTAATATGATCCATTTCGGATTCACGGCTAGCTAGTTATTATCTAATAGATCAACATCACCTAGTCGTTCTAGAAAATGAGTCTACAAACAACGTAATTATCAGTATTCCAATACTGAATATGATAAAGTGGTAAATTTATATACCCGAGCTAATATATGCAGTTGTAATTAGCTCAGACAGTCTGAGGTGATTTATTATTATCATAAAATACTTAGTACACCTGATCCAAATAGATAAAATAAGCCGAATTTATAAAAACTGAACTTTACTTTTATTTTAGAGTCTGTTTGCCTGTGTTAGTAATAAATGCTGTAATAATTCTACTTCAAATAGCTAAGCGCTTTCAAAAAAGCACATATAAAAAAATGTGATTGTAAATTTAAATAGAAAAAAAAAAATTAAACTTTATTTTAATACAAGAAAATGAACGACTATAATTATCGAGATAATAAAAGATAGCGCCACACATACACATCCACTTAATTAGGTGTACAATACGACTTTGATTGTCAGTGGCTATGACTGCTAGCTGTGTTTTTGCACAATTAATTCTCGGTATGATCTAGTCTGAATGACAATAAGACTTTTTATATCCAAGTTTTTTAAATTTAGTAAATTGATTAATTGGGAGATAAGCTCTAAATTTTAGTCACCAAAGTTCTAATCAGCTCTTTAATACTCGGATTAGTTCTTCGTCTTTTTGTACTAGTTCTAATCTGCACAAGTTGAGTATTAGAGAATTTTAATTATTAGCTTGTTAAATGTAAATATGACTTTGTTTAACATTGGAGGACTGAAAATGGGTGTTTTGCTGAAAACTAATTTTATTTTTCTCTGTGTTAAACTGTTGATTTTTTAATTATACATTTCCTATTTGACTTGTATTTTTTTTCTCTTGAAATATTGCTTATTTGACAAATATTTGATCAACGACTATGACTGCATAGGTGATTATTTATCAATACCAATTAGTCTAATTGAAGCTTACTTTTTTCTTTTTAAACTTAAATTGTCAATCAAAATATTTTCGCGCTCTAATTTGAACCTATCATGCCATTTCTCAATGAAATAAAGCGACATAAAATATTTTATTTTTTAATTATTAAATAGCAACAATAATAAAAGCTAACTAAATTATTCTATCACAAAGGTCACGATTCATTTTTCAGTCTCTTTTTTCATTTAAGCCTTTTTTCAAAAAATTTTTTAGATAAATTGAAATTTATGATTTATGACTAATTATTTTCTTTTTTTAAAATAAAAATATATAAACAAAAATTTTCATTTAAAAGGCTATATAAGATTAAACAAGATTTTTAAAATTTTTTCTTATTAATTTTTTGTTTCAAATTTAAAGGAGAGTTGTTATTAAAAATTTTGTATAAATATATTTATTCAATTAAAACTATTAAAAAATCTGTAATAATCTTTTGCTCATTTAATAATTGCTTCTTTTGAGCTTTAACTAAAAATTTAGTGAACATAAAATAATGTTCGCTTGTCTGTATGAGCTTGTCGAAACAAATTTTTGTTAAGAAAACAAAAACAAGTGATCGTCTCTTGATTAAAGCTTTCCTTTCAATAAAATAAATAAAGAGCTTAAAAATAACTTTAAAAATTTGAATACTTGAATATTTTTATAATTTATTTTATTTTTACAAATTCTAAATATCAAAATGTTTAGTTATATCATGTCTTGAGACTTGAATTTATAAAAAAAAAAAAAGCAAGCTTTGAAACAGCATGAACTCATAAAATATAAAGCCTTGAGTAAAAAAGATATTAAATATGATGTGATCACAATGAATATGCAAGGGGACAATACAATTTTTGGAATATCTTATCCGTACTGTTTTAATCCTTTTGATTAAAAAATGGAGAAACGGCTTATACTAGTAAAAAATATCACGATTTTTAGTTTTTCAAACATTTGATAATTTTTTTTGGTTTTAAAAATTATATTATGTAAATAAGGTAAATTAATTAAAATTTTAAACACGATAATGTATCAATGTATCAATGAATAGAAAAAAAACTCTTCCTATCAGGGCATTGTGAATTTCAAAAACAAAAAGAACAAAAATTCTTCCTTTTTTGATTAATCAAAATTTACTAAAATAAAATATTTAAAAAATACTTAAAATTTGTAAAAATATAGTATTGCACCATCTATTTTTGCCTAAATTTATTTTTTTTGATATAAATAAAAGACAAAAAATTATATGTAAAAAAATTTAAAATCAAATTAAAATCTAATATTTTTAATGTATTTTATTTTAGTAAATAAGATTATCAAAAAGGAATCAAAAAATTTAGATTTATTAAAAAAAAAAATTCCAAATACTCTCATAAAGAATTTATATAAATATTTGTGTGGAAAATAAAATTCATAAATGATTTCCATGAATTGAACGTTCACCAAATATTCTTAGAAAAATAGCATAAAGTATGACTCTTGTTTCATTACAAATATATATCATATTTTTGACGTACACAATTTTGATCAGTAAAATTTTTTTTTCAATTTAATCACAAAAAATAAAGAAGTAAAAAAGTATTAATTTAAAAAATTTTCAAAAAATTTATTTAATTCAAGAGAATAAGTAATTCAAATTTGTAAAATAAATACTTTAATATTCAAAGGAAATTTAAAAAAAAGTCGATTAATTTTATTTGAATTTTTTCTTAGTTTTATTAAACTAGTAAATTTAAGAATGTATTTTTTTTCTTTTAAATAATTACATCTATTGTAAAAATATAATAATATATTTTTGAAAAAATGACAAGGTTTGTTTTATTCAATTTTTTTAATCTATCTTGGGTTTAAAACTCTGCCATAAATTTAATAAAGCAAATAAATTAATAAAAAATACTTGATCAATGTCAATTAGGTTTATTTTAATAATGGTTTAATTATTTTTTAGAAAAAAAAGCTTTTTTCAAAACCTAGAATTTCTCAAAAAACATAAATTGAATTTTGAATTATGCAATTTCAAACATAAAAGCTAAAATAATATTTTAAAAGGTTAATTCAAATTGGTAATGGATTAAATAAACTAGTAACTAGTAAACACATGCCATTAAAAGCATTATCAATTTAAAAATTCTCTTAAAAGCACGCTTTAGTTATTTGGATCAAATTTCAAAAATATACATCACTTGAAATTTAATATATCTAACACGAAACGTAATTAATTTTATGTTATCTTAAATTTATAATCAGCACATCGATCACTCTTCTTGTTTCTCGATGTGAAATATGATTTACATAATTTCCAAGGTTCCTATCATGAAAAATCTACAATTAATGGGACCAGCTGTTCTGGTTATGTTCTAGTCAGCTTTTAAATTTTTTAGTTCGGCCAATTTTCATAGAGAATAATAAAAAAAAAAATTTTCTTTATTAGAAAATAAGCATATTTTTAAAAGTTATACGAAAATTTTTATAGAATGAAAAATAAATCAAAAAATTGAATGTAATGGATAAATAGAATAAAAAATTTGTTATTGAGTACAAACAAAAATTGGCATATTTTATCATAAAAGGTAGATTATAGACAAACATGAAGCCATGTCCTATAACAGTAAGAACTCCAGTTGTTAACACCATTAGAGTTACTTTCAGCTCAGTTTTAACAACTCTTGATCTGGCCATCGATTTGCTCCGCTTAAGAGTCAAGTTCTTACTTTTATTGTTACAGTTATTGATCATTTTGCGCTTATTTCCCATAGATTTTTTAATGCTAATCAACGAAAGTACATTTAGTATCAAAATACAGGAAACACAAACTCCGTTTTTGATAAAACTTTGAAAAAAATCTATTTTGAGAGCCAACTCAGAACTTCCAAGCGAATTGAATATCAATATGTGTTGGTCACTGGTATTATTCAAGCTATTATATCTTATGGTCAGGGTTCTTTCAAAAAATTTATTCAAATAAAACATAAGACTAAAAATAAAGGCCATAGACATATTGAATTTGAAGGAAGTACGTTTGAAGACCTTGAGTTTATTGGATATATGCTGATAGCGGTCATACGTAGCTCCGATTTCACAGCATATGGACAACAATTGGACCACAAAACCTAAATAAATCACAAATATCCATAAATAAATGAGAAAATACTTATTTTCATTTATTGAACAATCAATACAATCATATATGATGAATATTAGATTACGAAAATTGTAATAGGCATCGAATATGGATTTTAACATCAAATACTTGAACATATCGCTTTTTACGTTCTTGCTTGCCAACAGTTTCTTAAAGACAAGTATGCTCATCAAATTGAATGTTAAACCGGCAGAATTGAGCAATTTTTCGATGTAAATGTGGTAGATTTTGTACATCGAATCACATATATCATTTTGCTGCGTAATATTAAACATGACTTGATTTATTAATTAAGCAGATTTTGATTTAACTAAACATTGTTTCTAAATTTTTTGATTTATTACATTATTATTAATTTTTAATGTTTTTTAATTAAGAAAAAGAGAAGAAAAAAATTTTATTTAAAAATGCAAATGTAATCTTGTGAATCAAGGTTCTTCCATCGATAATTAAAAAATATAATAGTTAAAAGTCGAAAAAAAAAGAGCTCGACTATGTGCTTGAATGTTAGCATATCGATTTTTAAAGGCAAATTAAGAAAAATTTTCTAAACGATTCTTAAAAACATATTAATCTTTCTTATTTAATACTGTATACAGTTAAGGATTTTTTTCTAGCTTTTGTGCTTTAATTTTTGGATTAGATAAACAAGAGAACTTTTAATTTACGATTGTTCTTAGACGATCTCATGACTAAAAAATAATTTTCGAAATAAAATTTATTTAATCAAATATTATTAATTTTTTATTAAATTTTATTATGATAAATTTTATACGCATTTTGGTTAAGAATTAAATTAGCTAGACAAATGTAATTAGATTAAGAGTAAGAAAGATTTTTTTTTTTAATTTTTAAAGTCAAATTATTAACAAAATTTTTTTTAATCAATAAAAATAAAAATTTAAAATTTCTTTTGTATAAATCAATTTTTGATTGTTGTAAAATGTTAAAGCAAACAGAAAATTAGCTTTTTATTATCACATTATTTTAAACCTAGCCATAATTACTTGATAAATTTGCTAAATTGATTGAAAAACCAAAATAAAAATAGAAAGTTTGCGGGATATTAAAAATTAATAGATGATATTTTTTTCAAAAAAATTGAAAATTACATTTTATTACATAAATGAATGTTTGTTTGTTTATTTTTTTTAATTGTAAATAATTCAAAAAGTGTATTTTAAATAAGATAATTCGGTCATTTTATTTGAATAGAAGAAATCAATTTTGGAAATATGGTGACCAGAATGCACGAAAGAAAAGAACAAATAACGCTCAAATATTAATCCTACTTTAAATAACAAATAAAATTTTTTTTTAAAATTTATAATAACCCATTTTTTTTTCTCTAATTAAGACAAACAAATCAGTGATTTATTTACAAAATATTGCTTGGCTAAATTTTCAAATAGACTCTCAAATAAACTTGAATTGAGAAAAAAAAATCATTTAAAAAATGAAATTTAAACTTGATTTATGTTTTAGGATTGGCTTTTTTTTTCATTGAATTTTTTGAAACGTGCTCTCCTATTCTGAAACCATACCGTTACTGTGTGAAAGCTAACACCGAGCTCGCTTGAAATACGGTCAATTTGCGTGCTGCTCGGATATTGATCCATTTGAAATTCTCTTTCAAGAAAATCGATCTTTATTTTTTATTAAATTAGAAAATATCTATAAAGTGAATATTAAATTTGAAAATACCTGTGAATCTTTGAACCGATGACGGTTTGAATATTTATGCTTTTTTTTCTGTTTGATGTACTCTTTTGAGTTTTTCTTTATGGACCTCATGTTTAAAGGTGATTTTGACACCGCTTTGTATGAATCAGTTTGACCAAAGTTTGGAAAACAGGTTAAAAAAATAGGCTTTTCGTCTTGAGCTTCAATTACAGTTCTGTCATCGTCCAAAAGTTCGTCAATAGAGTTCGGACAAAAGTATAAATTTTCATTAATTATTCTCTCTTTAACTGGGGTCTTTTTTAAATCTTCATAATTAAAACAGTATTTCTTATTAGATGAATATTTTGATTCAGTGTCGTTCGACAGGGTGCTCAGATTAGCATGGCTGATTTCGCCCTCATCCAAACTAGAAGTCGCGTAATTGGAGCTTTCATCAACTAGGCTATAGTAGCGCGAATTTCCATTCAGAACACACTCTTTTTCTAATTCTTTTTCTAATAAAGTTTAAAAATTCAATTGATCCATAATGACAAATTTACCATAGTTGTATTGAAGGAGAAAATTATCAAAAAAATTTTCTTTAAAACCAAAAAATTGGTCATAAGTGTCCTCTTCAGTGTGAGAAGTTGAATTGAGAAAAGAACCAGGTGAATAAAAATCAGGAGAATACAAACTTTGATTTAAATTGGACACAGGATATGAAATCATGTTTTAATTTTTGGTTATCAATTTTAAAGTTAAATTCGGTTTTCTAAAGGATCAAGTGCAATTTTTGTGTCAAGAAAAGAGATTACGCGTATTTGTTAATGTTAGAACTAGTGTTTTTTCATCTAACAATATTTATTTTATCGACATTCGAAAACATGAGAAAATTACTGACTCATTTGCGCCAAAATTATAGTAATATACATCAGTTTTGAATTCAAAGACTGGGGGATGTTAAAATATGAGACAAATGTTTTTAGCATGCTTTTTGAATTCAAATATAAAATTTTCAATTGGCTAAAATTTATTTTTTAGATAGATTTTCCTCATTAAAGAAAAAAAAATCAAAAATTTAAAAAATTTTTTTTTCTATGACTTAAAATAATATTTCGAGATGAAAAGTAACTTTTTTGAGTGGAAATTATATTATAAAAAGACTAAGAATCTAAACAGAATAAAAATAAAAATCTTATTTTGTAAAATTGCAATAAATCTATAAATATGACTTTTTAGAAGGACATAAAAATACTTTACTAACCAAGAGTAATTTATTAATACTAAAAAAGGGGTCCTAATAAAATACTGACTCTCAATTTTTTAAAATTTTCTGATCAAACAAAAATATCAAATATTACAATTATAAATTGAATTTTTCTCAATTATTATGAAATCTTTTGAAATTCTCGAAAACTTTACATCCTGGAGAAAAACTAGGCACATTTTTGGAAAGCTCGTTAAATTCTCTTCAAGAAAAATGGGGGTCAGTTGGGGGTCAATAGGGGGTCAGGTTTTTAAAAGTATAAAAATATTCGATTTTCACAAAAAATAAAAATTTTGGAGATAAACTAGTTTAATTTTCAAAAAAAAGAGAAAAATTATATCTAAATGATATATTAAAACTTTTAAAAATATTTTTGCTTTGCACAATAAATGGGGGTCAAAAAATTTTAAAAAATTGGGGGTCAGTATTTTAGTAGGACCCAAAAAAGGGGTGAAGAAATAAATTCTTTTTTTATTTAAAAAAATTTATTTAAGAATTTACTCAATCACTTTATTCAATTCTTTTTCATGCTAAAATTGATTGAAATTTTTTTTTCTGGAGGCTTTTACTAGTTCTGTAAATGCAATATTCATAGTTGCATCAACTTCAGTCAAATTTTTCCAAATTTAAATTTTGATAAATTCGCTTAGTATTTAAAAAAAAATACAACTATGATTAATGTTGCACCATGTTTAATTTACAGAACTTGCTTTTGATCTCTGAAAGAAAATTTAAAAGAATTCTTAAAATTTTGTTCTATTCTATTGTTTTAGATTTCACAAAACCTTTTTTTATTAGACCTAATATTCAATGAAACCAATTAATATAAACTTCTTAAAAAACTTAATTTAATCAGAGATTTAAAGTAATAAAAAAGATTAATCCTATTTCACCAAAACAACAGATAAACCATTTAAGGCTGGTTTATTACATGCAAATTGAGTTTGAAAACTCTTTTCATTATTAGATCAAACTCATAAAAAATTAATGATATATTTTATAAAAACAAAATTTAATATTATTTTAAATTTTTGCAGAAATTTTTTTGAAAAAGAAATTGAATTAAGTTTATTTTTCAATTGCTTTAAAAACACCCTTGACTCTTAGCTAAATGAGATGAATTAAAATCTTAGTGAAATTAAAATAGTTGAAGGTAGATGAATTCAAGAAAAAAGTTCTAATTCTTTAGTATCTCATATGTTAATTGTAGAATAATAAGAAAAAAAAGCATTTTTAATAATTTTAATAAATTTTAAGTTTTGGTTAGATTTTCGCAAAAATTTAAATGGCTAGGAAAAATTATTAAGCAACAATTTTTGCAGTATTGGTATAAAATTTGTCCTTACAATAAAAAAAAACTTTTTTTTCATGCAATGTTTAAGTCTACAAAAAATCAAAAGCTTGAATTTACCACTGTTATTGTCATCACATGTTTTTATACCAATACTGAAAGATATTCATTTTTTATTAAGAAATAAAAATTGACAAAAAAGACAAATAAAATAAATTTTACTAATGCCCAAAATTTAAATATTTATATGCACTGAATTCAATTAGAATTTAATTCGCCTAATTAATTAATTTTTTATCAAAAATCAACTAACATTTAGAGAGAATACTCATATTTTATTTTTTATTACAGCTGAAGAAAATATTTTAAATTGATAGTTTGTTTTATTTGCTAATGAAACATACAAAAGAAACAAAATTTTAAAAAAATGCAGTACATAATAAAAATTTTTATTATTAAAATTATGCTAATTATATTTAATTAAAATTAATTTTTTGTTTTATCTTAAAATAAAAAGAAATTTTATTTAAAAAAATAAAAAGAAAAAAATTCCACAATGGACCCAATACACTTGAACAAAATTGTTTATGACTTGATTCTATTAGCCATCATGTTCGTAGCTTTTATTTTATTGAAGTACTTGATAAATCCATTTCAGACCGGGTTCTACTGTGATGACTACAGCATTAACATGGAATATAAAGAATCGACAGTTAGCAATTCAGTTCTAATAGTCCTTATTCTGCCAATACCGTTTTTGTTCATGGTTTTAACTGAAATTTTTCGCACTGTTTACATGAAATACAAACATTCAAAACTATCACTGCACAACAAATACAAAATAATAGTAAAAAAAAATAAAATAATTCATTTGAATGAACAATTTGGCAATTTATTGATAAATTTTGCTGCCTATTCATTCGGACTATTGTGCAATTTGATAATTACTCTAATTGGCAAAAAAACAATTGGAAGATTGAGACCAAACTTTTTGTCTGTATGTAAGCCATTAGTCAATCCATACAAAGAGTTTTGTAATACTCAATTGACAGGGAGAACATTTTTGATACCAGGAGTGCATTTTCAGTGTTCAGAGATCGATTTAAATGAGATAAATGAGTCAAGAAAATCATTTCCATCTGGACACTCGTCATCTTCATTCTATGCAATGATTTTTTTGATTTTGTATGTGCATAAATTTTGGAACAAACGAAATTTAGGGTTTATTCCGCAATTTTTTCAATTTCTTATGTTCACAACTGCGTGGTATGTGGCGCTGTCTCGAGTTACGGACAACAAACATCACCCAACTGATGTTCTTGCCGGCAGCATACTCGGAACCTTGATAGCTAGTTTTACTTTTTATTACTTGAACTTATTCTATAGGAGATATAATTTTAGACTTAAATATGATGCTTCAATTAACGATTCTAAAAAAATCGAACTTGTTGAATCGAATGACTACAGCAATTCTAATGGTATCAAACAAGTTTGAAGAGATAATGCCATAAAAAACTGATCGGAGCATTACAAAAGATATGTAAATTTAAATTAGTAACAATAAAATTTTTTGTTAGGATAAATTTTAATAAAAAATTTTAACAATCATATTTCTGACGAAATCTTTTACCTAAAAATTTTGAAATATATAAATTTTTTTTTCAAAAATTGAACTTTTGAAACAAATAAAAATTTGATAATTTGATTTTTCTTTAAGATAAATCTAACATTTAAAAAAAAAAGCTTAAAATCCATGATTTGGTCAACTCTGAAATAGAAAAATTAAATTGATGACTTAAAAAAATCAATTTTTTTTTTCAATTTCAAAGTTATTCAACAGGCTAGTGCTCTTATCGTAGTCGACTGATTCACACTTAATTTTTTTAATCTAATAAAATTTTTAATAATTAAAATTAAAATTTTTATGAAAATAAAATTAACTGTTATTTTGAAAACAAAAAAACAATGATAAATTTACATCAAATTTTTTAAATTTTTTAACAAAGTCAATAAAGATCAAATTAATATTATAATAAATTGATAGCTTGAATGTTGCAAATTTCAGCATTGATCTTTTGTTCACAAATTTATGAATCTTGAATAAAAAAATCCAGATGTTTTTTCTCTTTTGTTCGTTTTTGCCATCGGTTCAATCAGGTTTCCTTAAATTGTAACTTAAATTTCTCGAGTCATTTTTAAGAAGTCTATTCTTTAAATTTACAGGCGAGTTATGATAGAATAAATTCTTAAATGAGAATGATGACATTCTTTCCAAAAATCTATGCCGAAAAGCATATAAGCCAAATTTTTCCAAAAAATTATTAACAGCATTAAAGTTTTTCGATTCAAACTTGAACTTAAACAGTTTAAAAACAAAAGAGTTTAGGTAAGGTAGGATAAATGTTTAGAAAAACTGAACTTTAACAGAAGTTGACAAAAAAAAGAGTCTTTTAATACAGCAAGAAATATACTGCAAGCATGTTTGGAGAAATTTAGATTATGATCAATCATAAAACCTAATTTTTGTAATTTAGAAAAATTAAATTGACGACTAAAAAAAATCATTCAAAATGTTTGATAGATGCAAAAGTGGAGTCATCCGGGTCGATGAAACAATATTGCTTAGATAAAGGAGTTAATTTTGAAAAAAAAATCGAAATTTAATTGATTTTTAAATAAGCTTAAAAATTTTTTTTTATTCTTTAATTATGAAGATTTTTAAAGCATAAGATAAATTGGAATATGTGCGCATACTGATGACGTCATTCAGAAATCGATCAACTATGAAATTAATGTCATTTCAAAATTACCTCATTATTTCACAAATAGTATAAATATAGAAAAAACTATACCTCTAAAAATAATAAAGAAAATGTCCAAGCAACCATTTGTATTTTCTTATCAGAGTATTCTAAAAGAAGAGTTCGCCAAAGCCGATACGGACGGCAACCGCATTCTGGACTTTGATGAATTCTCTAGTATTTTAGAAAAATATGGCATTGAAGCCGACAGGGCTAAAGAGGTCTATGAAAATAGCGGAAATAATGGAATAAATGAAGATGGTCCGTTTTAAAGATACTTGCAAAATACTTTTTTAATTAATATTTTTTTATTTAGTTTTTATTGATTATGTTCATAAATCAAATAAATTGGACAGCTTAATGGATGAGTATACAAGCATGTTTAATAGTATAGATAAAGATGGTAATGGTTACATAACTCCCGAAGAGCTGAAACAAGATTGGATGGAAAAAGGAATTAATTTAAGCGATAAATCAATTGATGCTTTGATAAAAAACTTCGATATGGATGATGACAAAAATATAACTATAGATGAATACTTAAATGCTTTAATACTGAGATATTTTAGAGTAATTTTATATAAATTAAAAGAAATTTTTTTTAACGTTTTCTTTTAGTCTAAACATTGATTATGTAAGAAACAATTCTAAAATGAATTGAATATGTCAAGCATTAGATACTTCAGTCAAAAGTTGAATAAAATATTTTTGAAAAATTTTGTTGTCTTTTTCTTCGTTTTTCCCATTTTTTTTTCTCAAATTGCGCGTAATATATTTTAAATGATGATTATAATATTTATCAAAAGAACAAAAGATAAGAAAAAATTTGAAAAAATTTATTTATATTTTTTAAATTTTTCGTTTTTCTAAAACAAATATTGCTAGTTTTTATTAGTGTAATTTTAAAGTTCATTATTAAACAATTTTTTGTAATTAAGAATGCACATATGTTCAGATAAAGTATTGTTTAACTCTGAAAAAATGTTTATAGATGCAAAAAAGAGCCATGATACATTAAAATATTTTGAATTACTCATTAATTGAACTATTAGTTGAACAATTTTAATTTTATTCAGCGAGAAAAGTATCCTAGAGCAACAAGTAACTCATATTGAAAAAAAACCAGTTAAAAAACGCCATTTTTAATATTTACTAATTATTACGTAATTATTCTTATACCATAAAAATCCAATAATTTTCTTTCATATTGCAGCCTCTTTTTTAATCACGGACAATTTGAATTTTTTTATCTTGATTAGCTTTTTCGAAGCACGAGTTTGTTTAAAAAAATTTACATATTTAAGAGTTTTTTTTTATCAATTTTTTCTAAAACATGGAAGAAATAGTTGAAAAATTGTTTAGTCACTACGACAGCGATAAAGATGGTTTTGTTGATTTTTCAGATTTTGCCAAAATATTAAGCAAGCTGGAGGTAGAGCTGTTGGCCAACTATCCAATTCAACGAAATTTTGCCACCTTTGATATTAACAAATTCACTGGTTATGATCTAAATGAATTGATTGCGTACATAAAAAATTCTCAAAAATTTGGTAATTTAGTAATTTGAAATATTTTTGCAATTTTATTTTAGATTAATTTTACAGAGAGTCTTAGAAAAGAATGCAGTGACTTTTTTGCTAAGCTTGATGAAGACAAAGACGGGTTAGTTTCGACTGATCATTTGAGAAACAATCCAACTTATGCACTTATTTTCAAACACTATTCAAAATCAGAAGCAAACCTCGAAGGTAAAATTCATAAATTTTAATTTATTTTGATAATTTCAAATAAATCTAGAATTTACTAATATTTTAATTGAGCGACTTTTCCAGGTAGATTTCATCAAAATTAAAATAGCTGCTAAAAAATATTAATTATTTTTATTTTATTTAAGACAATAGCCGATAAGCAATAGAGCTTATCCATTCAGTGTTGAATTTGTAGAATTTTTTTCGGATAAATAGGAAAAATGGGTTAAGTTTCTAGTAAATAATGAAAAACAAAAAATTAATAAAACTGCTAAAAGAACAAAAAATTTTTTGATTATTTTTCCTTTGAGATTTTTAACACCAGGTTCACTAGTCTCGACAAAATTTTCCACATCGACTTGAATTTTTTCATTCTTGGAGCGATCATTAGCCTTATGAGAAAAAAAATTTTAATTCATTTCCCATTAATGAGTTATTTAAAAAAAATATTACAATTTTTGCTTGTTGAACCCAATCAACTCGGTAAATATAGCCAACCTGCAGGACAAAAAGTATCAATGACGAAAACAAAATTCCGATCCAAAACCCGGTCACTTTAACTGAAGTCTTAAGGAGCAGATAAAGACCAACTGGCAAGCCTACTAAATAATAAGCAACAATAGCAATTATTACACCGTAGACTTGAGCTCCCAAGGCTCTCAAAACCCCACCACCACAAACCTGGACTGCGTCAAAAAAGTGCACAAGGGCCAAAAATTTTAAGACTCTTGATACTGGTTTTATTAAATCTCTTTAGTAAATTTAAATTAGTTATTTAGTAAATTTTTTATTTAGTGGCTATCATACTGATTATTGGTAAAAATAGCTGGTATAAAATTTGAAAATGAGAGAATTATCAGACCAAGACAAAATGCACATAGAGCTATGGATAATTTTTAAACGAAAAATCAATAAAATTAATTTATTTAATACCTGTAATTGTGTACACTACTTTGGCAGAATTTTTTGATTTATTAGGTGAATTTTCACCCAAAAGCTTAATTTTTTTTTAATTAAAAATTTTTAAAAAATAAGGTTTTGTGAATTTCAAAATCAAATAGAACAATAATTTTTCCGTTAATGAAAAAATTTATAAATTTTCTTGAATAAAATAATTCCTTGTTGCATTTTTTAGGTAAACCAAATCAATAATCAATTTAAATATTATTGATGGTTTATTTTTTGTCTTTTATTTACATTAGAAAAATTATTTGAGTCTAACAAAGTATGTTGCACTAAATTTCAGTATTTTTTATTTTATTAAATTTGGTTTTACCAAAAAAGAGAGGAATTTTTGTTCGTTTTTTTTTTTGTTTTGAAATTCACAATACCAAAAAATATAGAAAAATTGAATATACCTGACCAATTCGGATATTTCCTGAAGTAGCTATTAAAATATATATTTTTTTAATTTCATTAATTCTAACAAAAAAATCAATAATTACCTATTCCAAATGCAAACTACAAAAAAAAGAATAAATTTAAAATTTTCAATGGTTAACTAAAAACGGTTACCAATATAAATGTAATGGCTGTTTGTTGGGTAATCGACATAATTGATAATTCCATTTTGCCCAGTAATCCTTTTAATCAAAAAAAAAATAAACATATTAAAAATTATGAATTTAAACTTTTGTTAATTTAAACTCGAGGCATTAGTTAGAAGAAAATGACTATTTTCTAATTAAATTAAAATTTTATCCTTTTTTGATAAATCAAAATTTTCTAAAATAAAAAAAATATACTTAAAAAATACTAAAATTTAATTCAAAAATTTTTTTTTTCACCTTTATAACCTAAAATAATTTTTCTGATGTAAACAAAAGACAAAAAATAAAATATCAATAAGATTCTGTTAGTGAGATATTTGTATCTTTTAATCTACATTAAAGGTTTGCATGATGGAGTAAATAAAGTAAACTATTTTCTCTTAACTATGCATTCTTTGCTATAATCAATTAATTGATCAATACCTGATGACATAACTGCTATTTCAAAACAAGCCCATTCAAAGAGAACCATTCCTAGACCGGCAATTCCCAATTTAAGATACAACTTCCAATTGTACAAACACTCGACTGACCAGCCTTTTAAAAATAAATATTACTTTTTAAAATTAAAACTACATAATATTTACCAGGCCATGTATCAACATAAATTTTTGTTTTTAAAATGTAAATAATTAATATAACGACTTGAACAATATTTGCAATTAGAATAGAAATTGCTGATCCGCTAAAATTTAAAAAATAAATTTAAAAAAAAATTCTTGATTTTTTTTTCTAAAGCCTACACGACTCCATAGTGGGCCCACAAGACCAATATTCCTTGCAAACAAGCATTTAGAATATTTACCAAGATATTAATAAAGAGAACTGGGTAGAAAATGTTCTTCAATTGAATTTTAAATAGTCTTTGTAAAAAATTTAAAATTTAATTTAATAAAATACTTGAGCTTGTAAGTATCTGGTCAATACCATTTGAATACTATAAAACTAACAAAATAACCAAAAAATAATTTAATTATTTACTAAATTCAATAATATAGATTACCACAATTGACGGAGAAAAGTACAGCAAAAATTTGTCAGCAAGTCTGAAAAAAATTCTTAATTTTTTTTTTTCAAAGGAAAAATTATTTTATTTACACAAGGACTATTTGGTCGTCGACAAAAAAATTCATAATATACTTTGCATTTAGGAGAAGACCTATACATAGCAATGAAGCCAAGAAAGATATGAGAACACCTTTTTGCAGAATTATGCCAACTTTTTTCTTATCATTTCCACCAAATAACTTTATTTTTGCAAAAGTTTGTTTTCTATTGAAAAAAAAAATATTTTATTGAAAAGCTTACTTGAGGAAATAATGTTTCGCAAGCGCTAGTAAGTCCAACAATAGGACCAAACGAACATATGTGAATCAACTAATTTTTTTTTTAATTATTATTTATTAATAAAAAAATTAAAAAATACAGTATTCGCTAATGATACGCCAGCCAGTTCATTAGAGCCTACATGACCGCAAAAAAAGAAGCTCATCATTGTTAAAAGCTGTTGGCTCAAGATACTCAAAGACTTTATTTAAATTATTATTTTCTTTTTTAATATTCTCTTTTTTTTCTTATTACCAAAGGTATTGAATTTTTGAATATCAAGATCGCTTCATCTTTGAATCCTAGAGGATAAATTTTGGACATGAAACTTTTTGAATTTTGTTCTTCCACCACTTTTTCGGTCATTTTTTCGAATAAATTAAACACTCGTAGCTAAATGTATTTTCCCAAAGCTAAATATTATTAATATATGCTAAACAAGCATTTCTATAATAAAGTAATTTAAGAATAAGAGATAAAAAAATTCTAATTTGTTAAATATCAGAAAAAAAACTTAATATTCAAAGTCTTTGTATTTCTTAAAAATTTTTGTGAAAGATCTTTAAAAAAAGCATATTTTTGAAAAATTTTATTTTTAAAAACTTAAATGTAGACATGAGCAAAAATAATTCGCTTTTATTAAATGAAAAAACATCGGTGTAAGCATAATATTTTATAATTGCTGCAAAAAAAATTATATAAATATTGTTGATCCGTTCCATAAGGGTATTGAATTTAAATAACATTTAGAAATTTTAAAATAACAAGAGAAAAAATAAAAAAAAAATTAGATCATACTGCTGTTACACAAAAAGCCTCGTTTCATGAAATTTTCTTTTTGGAATATTTTCAAAAATTTAACTTCAGGATTGAACAATATAGATAAAATTGGAATCATTGATTGAAAAAGTAGAAATAAAATACGAGCTATTGGTCTAAATTGCCACAATAAAGCATCAAGATAATAAAACGAAGGATTTGTTGCCAAAACAATGAGAAAATCAACTATTACTGAGAATAAATTACTAAGTATTATGAACAAATTCATTAAAATGAACTGTTTGGCAAATCTTGATTGTTTTACATTTAATTCTTTTTTGGCTTTATTGCTTTTTCCATTTATTACAGATGCAGCTGATGCTGATGTAGCAAATACTGACGTTACCATAGATGAATCATTCGGGGTTACTTTTGATGTTTTAATTCCATTATATGATTTAGATCCTGATTCTAAAATATTAACTCTATCAAGGTTTGCTTTGGTTAGTTTCAATTTAGCAATAATTCTTAAATAAGCTATTAAATTAATTATAGTAGGTATAACATTGCTGATAATGACATTAATTACAAAGCATATAATCATGTTCCTGATGCTGTCTGAATATCCAGGCGAACAAAAAAATACAGAATAAGTTGTATTGAGAGCATATTTGATTATGAAAGTTAAAATAACTGACAAGATAATAGAAATAAGCATTGACATATAAATAAAGCTAAGACCAGAATTCATTTTTTTGTATAAATTTATGTTTTTAACAGCTACATATCGATACATTGCCAAAAGAAGAATTGAAAATGC
>VANL01000188.1:0-54058 GCA_006352455.1 Brachionus sp. 'Tiscar'
ATTTAGTCTTGAGTTACAGCGCTCTTTTATCTCATCCACCATTAAACTAAATGTAAGTTTTGAGTCTAATGTAATTCATAAGAACTTAACTTTTTCTTTTAGATTTAAACTGTTTTCATATAGTTTTACATCAAGATTAGTTTTTTTCAAAGATCGTGTAGCATGACTTTTCCACAGAAATTTTCATTTTCCATTTGAAAAGCCATTTTTCAATTTCTTATTAATTAAACTTTCGAGATTTCCTTTCTTTTTAAAAATAAAAAAGGTAGCCAAGTCATCTGAAAAAGAAGAGAGTATTGGCTATTAGTCTTATTTCTTTTAGGTATGTCATTTATGAAAAGAAGCGGACTAATTACTGATCCTCGTGGAACCCCTGCTTTAATTAAGTATTGGTCACTCAAATGTCCGTTTACTTTTACTATAAAAGATCTGGAATCGAGAAATGATCTGATCCAGTAAATAAGATAAGGAGGAAGATTAGCTTATAAATTAGTCCATCATGCCAAACTCTATCAAAGGCTTCAGAAATGTCAAAATATAAACAGCAGACTTTTTTCTTTCTATTAAAAGACTCTACTACTTTTTGTGTAAAAAAGATTATGTATGAAATAAAGATTATGTTTTCTAAATCCTGATTGCTCATTTATAACTAGGTTATTTCTTTCAAGAAAATGGTATATTCTTGTATAAATAATACGTTAAGTAACTTACCAAAGCAACTTGTCATCTTATAGGACGATAGTCAGAAGGATCCTGAGTGGGAGGAGACTTCTTTGGGATCATAGTTATACAAGCTATTTTCCAGGATTTTGGGACTTTACCTTGTTCCAGACTCATGTTAAAAAGATGACTTAATTCAACTAAAGTCTCATAAGGGAGATTTTTTAATATTAAGCTGTGGATGCGATCTATACCTGATCCTGACACTTCTTTTAATTTTTTTAAAGAGCATGTAATTTCTGACACAGTAATTGGTTCAATCAGATTATTAAGTACATGATTTTTTTGGGAATCTGAGTATTTCAGTATCACTCTCAGATAAATCTAAATCAAAATAAGGATTAAAAGTTGTCTTTAAAATGTTTCAGAAGATTTCTCCTTTATCTTTGTCTGTATTGAACCATTTTCCAGCTTTAATTAACATAGGAATTTGCCTCGAACATTTTTTTGATCTAAATTAAATTATTTTTCAATAAAATGGCCTGCTCAACAATAAAGTCTTGCCAGTTTTAGTTCCAAAAATCCTTAAAGTTTGAACGTAACTCAGATGTTAGCTTATTAAATGTCATTTTTAGAGAAGGACATCTTGTTTTCTGAAAAAGTCTATGAACTTTCCTACGTTCCTTCATTAGTAATACAATGTTCTTCGGTAAACTCGATTTAAAAAATTTCTGAAATTGAAAGGAATACTTTTTTGAGCCGCATTCATGATTTTAAATGAAATTAGTTCATTAAGTTTATCAATATTTGTAAGAGAATTAATGTTTAGCCTTGTGGATCTAAGTAATTCTTTGAAAAATCCCCAATTTGCTTTTTTGAAATCAAAATTAGAACTTGGTGACTTAACTGTTATATAATGCTCAATTGATATGTATGCCTGGATTGGAAAATGGTCACTTAACATATCATGATCCTTCAAGACTTTGAAGTCCAATATTTTATCTACTAATGAGGATGGTATCAGAAAAAGATCAAGTATTTCAAAATGTTCAGATTTAAATCTATTAAATTTTGGCGTCCTATCATTAATTACAGAGAGGTTTAGTTTGCTTAGTATTTTCTCTAGAATTTTACCATTTTCATTTTCTACGAAACAACCTAAGCTTTTAGCTTTCGCATTTAGATCTTCACCTAGGATAAATTTTCCACACCTTTTAGAAATATCTATAAAAAGTTCAAAGAGAAGTACTATATTAGGTGGATTGAAAAGACTAAATACAAAAAGTTCTGTGTTTTTTAAGCTTATCTTGATGCATAGAAGCTCCGCATTAAAGTGGTCAAATATATTTTCTTGTTTAAATTCAATTTCTTCTTTTATTAAAATGGATACTCTCCTCCACCATATTCGAGCTTTTACTATTGAATTATAATTAGCAGATTTTACCGTTTTAAGCTAATATAGTATATACGGCTTGTCATTTTACCGAAAGCCCTTTTTTTTCTTTTTTTTTTCACACTTTTTTGTAAAATAAATTTTTCGGCTATTCAAAAGCGTTATCATTTTACAGCTGAATCGTAAAAAAACCCATAAATAAAAAAGATACCGCTTGCAAAAAAAAATATTTGAAAAATTTTTTTTCTAAACAATGACCCTTTGTTTTGAGTAATTTTTGACCCTGATTTCATTTTTTCGATCGATTTTTTTTCAAAGAGATTACCGTTCTCTTTTTATTAAAAAATAACACATTTTTTAAAAAGATATTCACTTTAGGGTTGAACCATTAATTGGTTTGTTATGAATTTCTATTCATATGTATAAAAATAAATTGATTGTTGAAAGTTTCTTTTTTTTATGATCTTTTTTTAAAAAATGCCAATATCAAACTTTAAATAAACCAGCTACCAATAAAAAATACACTGACGAGTCACTGAATAAACCCATAAACAAAATTAAAAATAAGAAACTCAATCATCAAGCCGAAATTAAATTCAATATTCCATATTCCACTCTTCATGAAAGAACACATGAAAAGAAAATAAGACCTGCGTGTGGAAGCGGTTTAACGCCTTGGGTTCCAAAAGAATTGTGGATGTTATAATTAAGCTTTCAGATTGGGGTCATTGAATTAATTTTCCAGTCATTAGAAAATATGTTAAGACCTATTTAACAAGCAACAAAATTCCAAACCGATTTAAAAATAAAACACAATATATAATAATATATACAATATTCAATAATACATAATAATACCAAATATGAGTTTAAATAATGAAAAAAATTGTTTCAAGTGTGAACAAAAATTCGGTTCGGATAAAAATAATCTATCTAAATGGATTTCGTGTGAAGGACGTCTAACTGGTCATGTGCTAAATGTCTAACTAAAAAGTTTGATCCGAAAAGTGAATTTTATTGTTCGAAAAAATGTAAATAATATAGAATTTAAATTAATTTGATATCGTTTTATTTTATACTTATCTTTTATTTGTTTTTTGTATTTTATCACATTTACCCCAACCGTTGGGGTTAAAACGTTAACGAACCTCATACTTTTTAAATGTATATATTTTTTTTATGTTTTTTTATTTTAATAAAATTTTTTTACAAAATTGACCGAAGATGTTTAAATTTTTTACATCCTATCAAATAATACCAATCCAATTAAATTTCCACCCTCTAGACCCCTTTGAATAAAAGAAATATCGAATTTACTCCATTTTACTATATCTAAATAACTTAAAAAATTTTATGTATTTTTGGTTGACTTAATAAAATGGAAACATGCGTGATAATTGATTTTTTCTAAGTGATAAATTAGATATGATGAAAGACTCAAAATAATAAATCTATTATAATTTTCAAAATTGTTTATTGAGTAAATAATAATACTACTGAAATTTTTGATAAATTTTAATTTAATCTTTAATCATATCTAGCTTTTGCAAATAGTTCTTCAACTCTTCTCCAATTAGCAATTTTAAAAACATTTTTGACATAATCGGCTCGGACATTTTTATATTGTAAATAATATGCATGCTCCCATACATCAATGCCAAACAATGGATGAAGACCTGTTGTTGCTTGTAAAGGATCTTGATTTGGACATGCTACAATTTCTAATTTATTCATTACTTTGTTATATCCCAGCCAGCCCCATCCTGATCCTTGAATACCAGTTGAAGCAGCAACTAACATATCAACCATTCGCTGATAAGTACCAAAATCTCTTTTGATCGCTTCAGCTAGCTCTCCTTCTGGTTCGGAAGTACCATTTTTGCATAATATAGTCCAAAAAATTGAATGGTTAATGTGACCACCACCATTAAATTTAAGTGCTGGAGTTAGAGATATCTGATCAGTGACCGAACCTCTTTGTTTTGCTTCAAAAATTTTTTCTTCAGTAACATTTAAATTATTAACATAAGTAGCGTGATGCTTTTGATGGTGGAGCTGCATTATTTCAGCTGAAATAACAGGCTCTAATGCATTATAATCATAGGGTAAATCTGGGAGAGTATGTTTAGAACGAATTACTGCCAGGCATCTTTTTAAAATAATAAAATTATAAAATGATTTTTAATCAATAGAAGAAGTACTTTATTGTGTTTGGTAATAAAGCTCTGGAAATATTGGCAAACATTTTATTGTAACACTTAAATAATTCAAAAGACAAGTCGATAAAATTTTTTAAGAATATTGCTTTGATAAAAGCTTGTATATTTTTAGAAAGGATTGATAGAATGCAAGTTGAATTTTTTTATGCAATTTTTTATGCTAAATTTCCATAAATAGACGCTTTTTCGTCTTAACATTAAATTTCAAGATATTATATTGTTTTTGCTTAAAAATAATAATAAATTCAAATAAAAAAATTTTTTAATTTATTAATAGATGAAAATATTAGTAGTTTTTTAAACTATTATTCTTTTTATGTTTAATATCTTTTAAATGTTATAATTAATAAAAAAAATTATTTATTCATGATTGAATAAATAGCTTGAAAGAATTTTTAAAATTTTAACCGATTCGTTTTATTCAAAATTTTTCAGAAATATATATAACCATTGACAAAATTATTCCTCTTAAAATACTCAATTAGATGACCATCAATTTTGTCTCTATAATTAACTTTTAAAGATTGAAAGATAAATTGGTATGTTAGATATGAAATTTTAATATTTAAACACGTAAGAATTTTTCATCGTTAAAAATCTTTAATTTAAAATGAATGTACTTTAGAATAAATATAATAATTTTTTTTAAAAATAATCTAGATTTTAATTAGAAACAATCAAGAAGATATGGCTTCAAGAAATGGGACTTCAAGACCTTCGGGCACAGATGGGAGTGATTATTTGCATAGAGAAAAAGTTGCTTCCGAATATGCTATTAGGTTTTATTTTAACTAAACTTTTCTAATAATATTTAATGAAGTATTATTAATGCTTTCAAAGTGCTGAAACTAAGAAATTTGTTCGTTATTCAATTTGGATGCATTTTATGATGGCATTTATTATTGTTATTCAAATGATATTTTATTATGGGAATAAATATTTCAGTAATATTTTTGAGTTTCCTGAGGTACCTAAGCCAAATTTATGGGAATATATTTGGTTAACTAGCCTCATACCAGGTATAGCTGGTTATTTTTCATTAAATAGAAGCAGAAAATCATTGCTCAAATTCTACTACATCGGAACTGTTGTTCTTGGACTTGGCCCGATTTTGTCGACTATGTTATTTAATGCATCAGATTTATTAGAGTATGCACAGACAAAACAGACGACAAATACATATCATGATTTTCCTGTAATTGTCTTATGGTACATGTATCTTTTTGTGGTTGTGCAAATTCATGCATTTGGAATTTATTTTTCACGTGTGTTATTAAAAGTTTGGAATAAAGATATGAAAAAAAGAAGATAAATAATTCAATATAAGTGAATTTTTTTTAAATATAATAGTCTTACATGTTTAATTTTTTAATTGTGTGAATTGTTTATTAATAAAGTCATCAAGTCATAAAAATATTTTAGCAAAATTTATCCAAAAATAAAAAAAATAATTGAAATTTTAGAAGAAATTAATAAAAGTTGATATTATCTTCCTTATCATTTCTGGATTAACTTTTTTTTTTTCTAGTGACTAGAGCTAATAAAGCTTAAAAAGGAAAAATAAAAACAAATTATTAACTAATTTAGAATTTAATTTTGAAATGATAGAAAAACCTTTTTTTTCTTTTTTTATCTATTTACATATAGTTAATAAATTCTTTCTTTTTCATGGCAATAGGGTTCTTTTTGCTTTTTGATTAATTTGTTATATAGTTTATCACTATAATGAAGAAAACCTTGCAGTATAACAGTTTTTAATGGAAAATCAACTTCTTCAACTTTATTTTTTAAAGAGCATTCTAATTGTTTCAACAATTTTTTTCTGAATGCATAGAAACGAATGTTGGAGATGTCTGAGTCTCATTAAAAAAAATTGAACACTGATCATATATGAAGATATGTAACCTTGTGATATGTAAAATTGTTTTAATAATTTAAAAAAAAAATGTCTGAAATGTTGTAATGAAAAAATGTGGTAATTTATTTAGTTTTTATCAAGAACAATTTAATTTTTTTGTTATGAATACAAATATTTTAATATAAATTTTATTAAATGACTCTAAAAATAATAAGTAATAAGCAACTAAACGATAAGCAACACGTTAATAAAAATTGATTAGTGTGGAATATTTCTCTAATATATGGAATTAATTTAAGCAATTTACAGGAAATTTTTTTTACGTCTAAGAATAAATTTATAATAAAAAAAAAATCCTTACTGAAGAATCAATCTTGTTGCTATGGAAATATAACGCTATATTTTTGAGGAGCATAAACTTTAGTTTAAAGCTATTTAATTTAAATACATAATAAAACGAGAAATAATTATTATTGCATTCATTCCGAAAATACTAACATCTATGGTCCATAAGTTTTAGCATGAGCAACACGCAGACAATTTTCAATCAGCAAAATTCACTCTACAAGCTTCAAAACGATTCATCAGGATTTATCACAAACAGTTTTCCAGTTCGCCGTCTTGTCCGCAATGCAATTGATTGTAAACTTTAAGATTTTTTCTAGATATTTATTTGAATTATTAATCGATTATAATTTAAGATGAACAAGGATGGATTACTGCATTTAAATCTGAAAATGAGAAATACTTTGATGCAGTTTTAACTAATAAAAAATTACATCAGTTTGAAAAAGAGGAATCAAGTCGAGAAAAAATTATTCCTAAAAGAAGAATTTTGAAAAAGTTTGATTTCTTAGATTCCTCAGAAGATGAAAATTCAAAAAATCCGTATCTTTTAGATGGTTTTTTTTTGGTAGATTAGATATTTAATTTAAGATATATATTTGATTAATTAAAATTTTATTTAGTTACAACTGTTTTGCATTGAAGATCCTTTAAATTTGAGTGTTGCTGATATAAGTGGGAAAAGTTTAAATCAAATAAAAGAAGAGGACATGAATTTGTTTGAAAATTTGGTTGATATTAATGCCAATGAGAATCTTTTAAATTTCGAATCATTTCGATATTTTCCAAATCTGCAAAAACTGACCATTGCATGCAACAATATAAAAACTATTCGAGTTAAACATGAAGATTTTGTTAATTTAAATTCTCTTGATTTATCTTTTAACAATTTAACACCAATTGACGTGGCTCATTTAGGAATATTGAAAAATCTTAAGTCGCTCAAATTAACCGGAAATAATTTAACATTCTTACCTGACACATTTTCAAAATTATATGTTTTTACAAAAGAGTAAATTTATTTTTAAAATAATTTCGAAAATGATTTTTTTTTAAGCAATAAAAAAATTGTCTCTGAAAAATTTCAGAATCTTGAAGAGCTTTTTTTAGATCAAAATCAGCTAAAAGAAGAGGATTCATTTGATGTTCTATCTGTTCTGAAAAAGTAAAATAACTAAATTAATGAAAATTACTTTGCTATGATAGATTATAGAGTTTATTTAGTAGTAGTAGTTGAAGCTCCTGCGGTATAGTAATTTATACCAGCGCAAAATTTGCGCTTAGCCATTAAGGCAATTATTGCATTATTTGATTCTTTATTTAAATTATTAATGGAAATAGATCCGATAGAATCCATTCATTCCATGTTTTTCCGTTTTGAGGTTTGCATTACATTATTTAAAATGCATATTTAAGATTTTCAATAATTATATCAAATTTTCAAACATTTAATGATTTCTAAAAATAATACAGAAACTTTGAGTAATAAAATCGCTAATTTAATATATATACATCAAAACTTAATATCAAAATTACAAAGGCGGTGGTTCTAGTGCTAAAAAATTTTTTTCATATATTATTCAATAATATTTTAGTATTATGTTAAAAATTAAGGAATCGATTGAAAAAAATAGTTGATTTTAAAATTTTATCAATCGATTAGAGTCGTGTATCAATTAAGAGTAAAATTTTAACAAAAATTTCATAGCAAAGAATCATTTTAAAAATATATTTTTACATTTTTATTTTTAGACTCAAACGTTTATATCTTAATCAAAATAATATTACAAGTATTCCTAATTTAAAAATTTATCGTAAAAACCATGTTTATCAAGAATTTAATAAATCCTATTACAAGCGAAAAAATGCAAGTATATTAAATTTTTGAATTTTCTTTTTTTAAAAAAATAATCATAATTGTCTCAATTATTATAAGCACTAAATTTAAAAAAAAAAAACAAAAGCGATCTGACAATTTAAAATTATACCCATATTAGTATATATTTGTCTGTATATTAAAGTTAATGATAAAAATTAAATGATCATGCTCAAGAATTATTATTTTAAATTAAAATATTTACTGCAGAGCCTTTTTGTCATATTTGGCAAAACATGTTAAATCCAACATTTAATATAAAATTATTTTCAGAAATTTTCAGACATAAAAATTAAGTCTTGAATATTTAGATGAAAAATATGCTTCTGAAATTAATTATTTTTTCATTTATTTTTCAAAAAACCCTTTTTACTGATAATTTCATCATAAGCTTCAATTTGCCTGTTTTTTATTAATAATATAAAAAATTTTTCAAAAGAAAACTTGCAAAAAAGCGCTTGTCAAAATAGAAAAACATTTCTTGAATCAAAATCAAATGAATCAATGGTTAAAGACTTGGATAGACCAAGCAGCGAAATGAATATTCACAATTCGAATACATTTAGAAATTCATTTATTCTTGAAGAAGAAGAAGAAGAAAATAAGATTGAAGAAATAGCTAATTTATCAACCATTGATGAAACTAATACCAAACAATCAGTAATTTCAACAGAAAATTTCGACCAAAATTTCGAGCTCCCTTTTCCAGAATTAGTTTATGTTAATTTGGCAGATAATCAAATCGCAGAAGAAGACGACTTGATTGCAATTGCTTCTTGGCCTTTATTAAACGAAATAATTCTTTATGGCAATCCAATTGTGTACAATAATGTAGGCTTTACACCACTTATTAAACAATATCTTGTTGACCGTCTTGGGATGAACATTCAAAAAATCAGACCTCTTAAGCCCTTAAAGGTGCCTGTTAATGTTCCTCAAAGAGAACATAGATTTGTAGACACAAGTATTCCAAAAGTCTCTAAGGTACCAGTAGAAACCAAAATGCTGAATTATTACCAAGAAATTTTAAATGACTTACAAATAAATGATCGATCGAATGTTTCTTCTGCAAGTTCAAATAATTTAAAAAACACAACATCTGAGAGTTCATTTGACAGCGGTGGGCATCTAAAAAATGAAATTTTCAAACCTTTTAAAAACGACAAAATTTTAAGTAGCTTTACAGAAGAAGGTTGGTAAAATAAACTTAAATTATTACAAATCTTTTAAATCATTTTGAAATAGAAACATATGAATCTATTCAGGCAAATAAAAAATTAGAAGATAAAGCAAAAGACAAGAATTTCAATTCATTCTTTATGACTCAAGGAGAACAAGAGGAGGCTATTAATTATGAAGATAGTAAATCTATTAAATTTGAAGGAAAAGAGGAAAAAACATCAAGAGTCGATAGTAGATTTAAAAATTATGAAATTCTCTTGAATATTGAAAATGAAGATGAAATTAAATGTCCTAAAGGTAAAATTTGAAAAAATCTAATATTAATTCTAAAATTTTTTCAAAAAAGATTTAGGATCAAATGTTCGAGCCTTGAAACAGTTACTTGACCATCCAACGACAATACGAGATCCTGTAGAAGATTTGACCGAAACACAGATTCCATTACGAAAAAATGTAAAATTTGAAAAAACAAAAAATAAAGCGGTAAATCAAACAAAGAATAAATTGACACAAATAAACCAAGTACTAGATGATTTAAGAGAAAAAAACACAACAATAGAAACAAATTTAATTGACGTAATTAAAAATTATGATTATTTAGAATATATGCATGCAAAAAAGATGCTAGATAAAGCACAAAAAAAATATGACAAAATAAAACAAGAGTCTCTTGGACGTCTTTTTTCTCCTCGAGAAAAAAATAGCATAAGATTTAACTTTGAACGAACTAGGACAGATCTTAACGAAAATATTAATGAAGAATGGTCAGGATGATCAAGCTGAACATTAAATAGTTAATTTGAGCCAAGTTTTCTTATTTTTTAATGTTTACTATGTTAATAAAAAAAATGAACATTCTATTTTTTAACATCTATTTCAATCATTTATGAATGTTAACAAAAATATTAATTTGATAAGTAGACAAAAAGGTTTTAACTAAAAATAATATTTAAATCTTCGCCGGTTATTGCTTTTTAAGCTTTATATCATGTTTAACAGACTCTTTGCATAAATGCTTAATAAATACTCAATTGATTGTCTTCAATTCATTGAAAAATTTCAACAGTAGATTAAATAATAAATTTTACATTTATCTTTCTTGTTGATCTCTGCTAAATCTTCATTTTATACATTTATCTAGCTTTTGAATTTCAAAGAAGATTTCCATTTGATAAACTCGGAATTATGCAAACTTGGATAAATTATATTAAAACCAAAACCACATCCCTTTCCAAAAAAATACAAATATTTCGAAAATTAAAAACTTTATTGAAGATTTTTTTTTAAATGTGAAATATAAAAATCTACAAATTTATTAGAATATTATCTGATAAAAAGAATATTTTTAAAATTCAAGACGGTCGTTATCAACATCGGAAAGTATTTTAATTATTAAAAAAAAAACATATATTTCAATTAAATTGATTGTGTTAAATAACAAATTATTTATTCCATTAGATTTATTTCAATCAAATTTAATCTAATGGTATAAGTATAACTTTGACCAAACCAAATTTTGTTTTTGATATATTATTAGAATGATTTGGCAAGTAATTTAATTTTGAAGGAAGCGAATTAGCCTTATTAAAATCTGCTTGCTGATCCCCTATTTCAAATTCGATTAGAAATTTTGACTGGTCTTCAAAGTTGTTCAGAACCTCGTCAGTTGTTTTAACCAAAGCGCCTTTTATTTTTAAAAAAAGTTCATATTCAAAATTTCCTGAAATCATTCTTTCATGAACTTTTGTCAATTCTTTCTGATTTCTTGTATTTTTTTCTTCGTCATCGCATTCATTTTCATTCATTGAATTGAAACACTTTTCAGTTTTTTCATCAAAATTTTTAAATGCTTTAACACATGATGCAAAAACGTTTAGAATTTTATTCAATAAAAAGCTGCTTTTTGAATCACTTAAAAATATAGCTGAAAAATATGATTGTTCATTGAATGTTACAAAAATTGTTAACTTGGGCTTTATTTGAATATTGTGTGCCATATTATAGCAACGTATACCGTCAGCACCACCACATAAAGTGATCATGTCTTCCTTGCTCAAGCGCAATACATCATTAGAAGAATAATTAGAAAATACTCCAAGTAAATTGAAAAATCTGTTTTGAATAAGCCACTCCTGAACATATTTGTTGGAACAGTCATAAGGCAACGGACATGATTGCGACATATTTTGAAATTCTAGCGGTGCATTTTGATGGCCAGAAACAAGTTGAGATTGTTGAAGATTTATCATTGGAGATATTGGTGATGCCGGAGACGATGTTGAAGATGAAGATGATGCCGACGACGAACATGATGCCAAGGATGACATGTTATTAAACGTCGTATTAAAAATTTGAGGTGAACTAACAGTGGATACTATAGCTGTTTTTTGCATTTTATTGGGCTTAAAATTTTGATAATTGTTAATGGAATTAATCGATGATGTTCGCTTCATCCGATTATATCCATATTCATGATTTTGCATAGTGCCAGTCACATTTGCCTGGTTCATATGATGATAAGAGTTGTCTAAATAAAAGCTACTTTCATTTTGACTTGTCATCGACGCATCTAACGTGGAATAATGATTCATATATTGACTTTGATTCATATTATTCATGAATTCGATATTACCACTATTAATGCTTGTATAAGCTTGATTTGGTACAAATGCAGGATTAGTTGCTTGGGAAAAAGAATTTCCGATGATATATTCGGTGCTAGTAGGAGTAAAATGAGAATTATTTGCTTGATAGTTTTCTAATTGCGGATTTATGTCTGTAGATTGATGATTTGGCTCTTTTACAAATGGAAGTAAAGAATAAAGCCAGTCGTAGGAGCAATTGTTCAAAAGTGTAATTTTGTTTGATGGTTGATATCTTTTTCTCAAATCAGGAGGATTAAGCCTTTCTATTTTTGATCTGTCAGTTTTAAGCTTGCGTTGAGCTCCCTTAAGCCTGAAAAGCTGAATGCGACAGTAAGAGCCCGATAGATGTTTTATCTCATTAAATTCAAGCCAATGTTTATTACTGTTTGGTGGAGTTGGACTCTTGACTGATCTGTTAGTGTTACAAGAATCTAAATCGTCTTTGATAAATTTAATACTGTTCGGCGATGAACTTGAATTTGGTGGTGAAAGAATAGATGTAATTGAATTCGATGAAGATGAAGTCACACTATTATGATTTGAATTGAAATTTAGAACTTCATTATTATAATTGACTTTTTGATTGTGAAGAACTACTTCATAAGTATCAATTTGAAATCTCATGTGAATCCCTTTTTCACCTCCATGCTTATGGGGTGCAAAAGCTGTGCTCGTGCAATTACAGCGAAAAAAAATATTTGCACCTGAGCGCCCATTCCATAAAATTTCGGCTGCGTTTATGTAAGCATCAGACATACGCACCTCTATTATTCCGTAACTCGAATTTGAGTCTATCTCAAGCATTCTCATGTTTGGATATTCTTTCTCCCACTTCAACAAAATAAAAATGTTCAAATATTTATTAAGAGAGTTCTTTTTCTTATTTATTTTGATTCTTAAATAACCTAATGGATAATTCAAATCTAATTTTATCGAAAATAATCAGATAAAAATTATTTACATTCAAAAGAACATTAAAGTCAAATTATCTATAAGTAATGAGTAAACTGAATTTTCCTTAATTTAAATTAAAATATATATGATCAAATTTTGCATGGTTATTTTTTTTTCTAAAAATATACTAAAACAGATTTTAGGTTATTTAATCTAGAGAAACTTTATTTTTTAGATATTAGCACCTATGAATTTATAATGAAACAAATTTATGCTAGGATCAGATTTGTTTAAAATAAAATAGTCAATAAACAATAATAATAAACTAATACCTCTTTAATTTCATCCTGTTCCATTTCTTGTAACTTTCTGTCCCAAAAACACACTCTAATAACACTTAGATAAACAAGAGCATTTTGTGCATTCAAATCGATGTGCAGATTTTGGTTATTGCTCGAATTCTCTTGATGAGGTAACTTGTCACTTAAATCATGTTCATTTGTATCACGAACAATTTGGTTTAATGTTGTACAATTTGATTGATTATTTAATAGATATCGATTTTCAATTGATTTGCTGTCTAAATTAATAAATGGCTTGATGTCTTCGCTTTGATAGGCATAATTCTGATCGATTTGGGACTGATTTAAATGAGGTGTTTCATTGCTTGAAAGTTTGAGTTCATAATTTTGACCTTGATTCAAATAAGTCAGCGTGTCTTCATTGACCTTAACTGCTGGGGAAGTTGGCGCCATCAATAAATATTGAAATTTATTAACATTCAGTAAATAATCAGGAGATAATTTGACGTTATAATTCGCTTTATGCTTTTGGAAAGTATTTAATGATGTAAAATTGTTGTTTCTGGTCGGCTGATTCAAGTATCTTTCCATATAGTCTGATTCGTCTGATTTAATTATTTGATGATTGACTTCAACATCGTTTATCAAACAGTCAAACTGTGCCGGTACATTCGTTGAATTATTCGCATCCATCATTTTATCAGTATTGTAGATCATTTTTTTAACAAAATGCAATTTAAAAAAATTTCATACTTCGTTTTACGAAAAAAAACAATGACTTGTATCTAAAAATGAGGTTTAATTTAATAGAACAAAATTGAAGAGATAAAATTGATTAAATAATTGTTCAAAATTGTCATTTAAAAAATAAATATTAAGGCAAATGATCTATTTAAGCTATGATAAACACTTGGCAGAGAGAATAAAAGAAAATTTAAAAAATAAGTAATAAAATATAAAAAAGGAAAACTTTTTCTGCTTCAATTAAGATCCTTTGATATTTATCCAATAAAATAACCAACTATTATCTACACAATTTTATTAGTAAACTACTTAAAAAATTATTATTAAAAAAAATTTTCGACACTTAAAACATAATTTTTCAATTTTAAATTATTTTTATCAAGGCAGGTAATTTTATTTTTCTATTTATTTACTTTTCTCGAGCTTCAAAAGCAAATTATTTATCTGTTTTTAACTAAAAAATATTCTGTTAACAAATTCATTTTTAATTTAGATGAAATTTTAAAATTATAAAATTTTGAGTTTCCAAAAATTTTACATTTAATAGTAATAAATAAAGTTAAAAGAAAATATTTTACAATTCGTTGTTTAATGAATCTTGAATCTAATAATTCCTGAGCTTAATAATTACATTTTATAAATAAGTTTTCTTTTTTTCCTAGCAAATAAACTGTTTTGTGTTCCATTTGGTCTTTTTGAGGCGTAAATAACCATAATGTTTGATGACTATAAAATAGAAAATTATAGAATAGAAAATAATTATCCATAATAGAATAATGAAAAATTATCAAAAATAATTATCTTTGATAATTATGTGCTTAACCAAGCGTTTGGTTAAAAAATTATTCAAAATTAAAGTGTGACTAAGGTTAGGATTCAAAAATTAATTAAAAAATTTAGCTATTTTTTGGAACATTTCAGGCTTGGTAAAGCACATTTTCAAAATAAAAAAAAAATAAAATACAACTTTTTTAGATTAGAAAAAATATCCTATCATAAAACTAAATAAAATTATATTTGCCATCATTTTTGTTTATGTTTCAAATTTATGGTTCACTTTTAAGCTCTCTCTTTCAAACTAACTTTAATGCCAATAAAAATTTATTACCTTAAAAATTAAATTTAAATTTCCTGACTAAGTTAACTTTTTGAAATTATTTTTTTAATTTAGGATTATCCTAAGCTCGAATTTATTATAGATAATTGCATAATTAAATTTGACTATTTTTATATATGACTGAATGCGTAGTAACCTTTGATACAATAAATTTCTATACCTTAACACCAACATTTAAAAAAACATTATCGTTTATAAAAATTTTGTATCTTTAATTTTTGCTTTGCTTAAATTTAGATTTAATTCCAAACTATATCCTATTACTAAGACTTATATTTGTCTGTATTATTTTTAGATTTAAAGAATTGAAAAATTAGCCACAAAAGAAAACAAAGCTGTCTAAAATTTAAAATAAAATACTTTTAATAATTTTAAAATTTTAAAAAAGATTATTCTATAGGCGTTTTTCCTAAGAACAATCCCATATTATAGTCTGTAAAATTCGTATAAATTGAAATTCCTAGCTGTGAAATCAAGAACTAGCTTGTTTTTAAAATTTTGTACTTAATTATATAATACAAAATAATAAATTAAAAAAATAATTTTATTGATTTATAACATGATAAAAATTTACAACATGAAAAAAATAACCTTTAAGAAAATTTAACATTTTAGCACAGATTGGTTCCGAAGAATTCATGATTTCATAGCCAAATATTATACGTCACTTATATTTAATTAAATATAAAATGAGAATCTTAGCATGGTATTTTATCCAGCAGTTATCTAATACAATGAAGAAAATTTATTAGAAGCTTATTTAAAATGTTTCTTTAAGCAGATAAAATTTGACGAATCTTACGACCTTTTTAGATAATAGAAAACATTACCTGGATTAAATGAATACTGAATAAAGATCACGAAAGAAAAAATGTTTTTTTTATTTAAATTGAAATTTTCTTACAAAAAGTCTTTAAACTTGCAATAAATTTTGATTCGTAATAAGTATCTCGAATAGATTTTTAAGATTTTAAGAATTGAAATAGAAACAATAAAAATTTTCAAAATTCAGGATTCTCCCGCTGAGTCTTTTCTTTCAAAAAAGTGTTTATCTTTCAAAAATGAATTGGAAGACCTACTTGAAATATAATGAAAATATTCAGGAGACTTTTAAAATGTGATATGGTTCGTCAACAGAAAAAGAGTTGCGTCATTTCTATTGATGTCATAAGGTGGATTAATGATTGAGCTATGGAATTTTAAGCAAACAAGACAAGCAAACTGGTAAAATAGTTTTAGTTTCCCCTAAAATTTCAATTATTTTATCTCGATAATTGAGAATTCTGAAAACTTGAAAAAACGTTTTTCAAAACAAATTCTTCAAATTTTCAAAAAAAATTCAAAAGAAAAATGTTTGTGTGTTAAAGATAAAGAAAGGATACCATATTAGAGAACGATCATAAAAAATTAAATGTTATTTTCAAAAATTTGAATTTTTTAACCATTTTATTTGAGAAATAAATCTTTTTAAATAGACCGATTTTAAAATCAAAGTGTTTTTAGATACTAGCTTTTTTAATTAAATTTTTGTTTTTAAAAATCATTTAGATTTTTTTAATTAATTAAACCAAAAAAAAAAAAGAAAAAAAACGTAAATTTTAGTCTTTACTATCTAATAATTTATTTATTTTGAGTAACTTAAATAATGTTGAGAACAAGACAAGATTAAACAAAAATAACTAAGTAAATAACACAATATTTTATCCAATGTTAAATAACTTTTTGCAGCTTAGATTTTGAATAAGTTAGATAAAAGTTTCTACTAAATTAATCCGGAAAGTTTAAATTAAAATTTATTAAAATTTTTTCATTAGCCTGCTGAGAATCTATTCGGGCTTAAATATGAAAGAAAAAAATTTGAACTAATGCTTCATCATGAATAAATCATTTAATTTCAAATGAATTTAATGATTCCGATGATGATCCTCTTTTAGTGCTTTTTTGGTATCTCAAAAATAAATAAAAAACAAATTTTTACTTTTTCTTTATTTTCTTTTAAAATAAATAAATAAATCCTAATTCTCATTCTCTTTACCTAGACAGTGGATTGGAGAGTAATAATTTTAAATTTCAATTTTGTTGAATCGCTAATAGATCATCATTTTAAAGTATTGTTTAAATTAACTGAAAAATTCGAACAAAAAGAAAATCCTAGCGTGTTGCCTTTTATTGATTCATTAGCCTACTAAACCCTTTCAATTTCTAAATTCACTTGAAATTCGAAGTACTTTTGAATGAAATTACTTTAAAAAATGTCTCGTAAACTGATTTTATTCAATTGATGAGAACTAATGAGGAATATTTTGAGATAATATAAACTTTCATTTTCTATTTAAATACAATCTATTCAAATTTTATAGTTAAAACTTTTTTAAGAGATTCCGATACAAAAAGTGAAATTAATTGAAAATTGCTAAAAAAATTTGTTTATTTTATTAATTAATTTTAATTTTTTGGACATTTATTTATTTTTAAAAGATAGAATTTTGATTTTTGTGGAGGTTTCAATAAATCTTAAATTTATTAAATAAATCAAAAATCTTTTGATTAAAGAAATAATTTATTTAATAAAAATTCAAGATTGCTTGATCAATATTTCTTATAAATTACATATTTTAACCTTTACATTTTATCACAATAAAAAAAATTAAAAGCCGTATACAAAATATTTAAATTGATGAAATTATTTATTGAGTCTATGAAACGTTTAAAAAAACAATTTTTAGCATTCCTAAATAAAATTAAAAATATTTGTTAAAATATTTTTTTATACACCGACCCGACAGATTTAATAGCATTAAAAAAATAAAACTATAAAATTCAAGAATTATCAATTTTATATATTAATGAAATTTTAGCGTAGATGTTATAATTTGATTTTATTCAGCAAATCGACGCAATTATTTTAGTATCAAACCTTACTTGACTTTTTTCTTAAGCTATTTTTAGGATATTCTTTAGGTTTTTAAGTAAGTTTAAATAATCTTTGAATTAATGTATTTGCAATAAAATATTTAAGCAAAAATTAGACTAAAAAACAAATATAATTTTAATTTTAATAACGAAAAAATTTTAAAAATTTTTATTAAATAAAAATAATATTTTTAAAATATTTTACAGTTAAGTTTTATCATTCAATTTAAAGTCGATAAATTCCTGAATAAACAGTTAACAAAATATACTAATTATTTTACTAGACAAACCATTCTTTATTATTCGCATTCAACATGATTTTTTTTTTAGCCTTCGATTTTCTTCCTGATTTTGAAGAACCATTCAACGGTACATCTAATTCTGCAAAGGGTCCACAATTTTTAGTTTCGTCAATTGTATAAGTTCCTTCGTCAAGGCTTCTGTATTTGCAGAAAGCATAGATCAAAATGATGATTATAATCATAGAACAGAAAATAAATAAGATAACGTAATTTGAACTAATAAGATTTTCTTTTAATTGATTTGCGTTTGAAGATCCATGGACTATAGAATAACTGATGCTTTCAACGTTTGTCATTTTGTCTTCTCTCTTAAAAATGTGATTTTAGAATCAAAATTTTAAAATTAATTAGAATTTAAAATGCTTTTAATAATTAAATGGAATATAATTTTTTTTTTGAAAGATATTTTTCTTTATATAAAAATTCACAAAATAACTTTGTAATCAATGAGGAAAACGAAACAAACTATGCTCTTTGAAATAGATAAGAAATATATGAAAAAAATCAATTTACATAATTTTGTATTATTATTTTTCTTTAAATAAGAAACAGTAATTTTCTATGCAAAATATAATTTAAATTAAGCTAGTTCTTAAGCTTAGGAAATACTCTACTGAGTAAAATTATAAATTAACAAAAACAGCTCTGATGTTCTAATTTTGCAATAGCATTTATTTAGAGCACTCGTTTTATCGATTAATTTATAAAATAAAGGCAACCAAATAAAGAATCATTCAAAACAAGAAATTGATTTTTCAATTTAAAATTCAAGTTTTTTGATTTTTGAAATTTAGAGCTAAATACAATTAAAAGATATCATATCTTTTAATTAACATGAAATTTTATAGTAAAAATTTTTAATTAATTAAAGTTATTGCTTTATGATTTAAGCTTACTGTTGAAGATTCTTCCAACTTATTTTCTTCTCTATTTTAAAAGATAAAATATTTTAAAAATTAAAATAATTAAGAATTGTTTTTAGTATAATTACTCATTTGAGTCGTTCTGATTGTTTCTATCTTCGTTCTTAGAAAGTGGTGAATTCGAAAAATAAGACGAATATATATCTTGATCCATGATCGATTTATCATTTCTATAAATATTGAAATTTCTTTAAAATAAATTTTAATAGAAGATGTTTTACTTCAAAAGATTTTCTTGTAAAAGCTTAAAAGATCCGATTGTTCTTATTCGTTGATCTTTTAGCGACAGTAAATCCAGAACTCTAAGAATTTAATTAATAATTTATTTTTTATTTTAGGTTTCAGTTTTATACCTGAATTTGTTATAAACCAAGCCATAAATTTTTCCATGAAAATTGTTGAAAAAATTAATTTCGTTTTTATTACTAGGCAATATATTGGAAAAAAATTTCGAACCAGCGATTTCAACATTAATTAGATTTTGATTAACATCGATTGGCAAAATTTGATATTTTTTAAAAGGATTGTATTCTATGAAAAGAATAATCATTAAATCTTAGAATGTCCTAGAATTGCTAATTTTTTTGCTGTTTTAAGAAAAATTTGTAGAAAAAAGTTAGTCTAAAAGGTATTTCAAAAATTAAAATAACAAAGCTTAACAATTTCTTAAATCATATTGTATTTTTACTATTAGCAAAAAATTTTGAAAGGTAAATTTTAATTTAATTAGGAAATTTTTAGCTCACTCTGAATTTTAGAACTATTTTAGTTTAATAAAATTAATTACGAATATTTGAACATCTTATTTATTTAAAATATAGTTTTAGAGAACTATATACAGGCTTTTCCAAGCGATCAAAATCTTTTTTGTCTTTTCAGCCTACATGCATATAATTTCTAAATCAAAAATAAATTAGTTAAAATTATTCAAAATTGAAAATTTAATTTGCTCAAATTTTTTTTTCATTTTTTAAAAAAAATTTAATTCAAATATTTAAAAAAAAAATTTATATCTAAAAATTAACAATTCAAAGTTACATATTTTATTGGATTAAAAATAATCAAAATTTAGCTTACTACTATCACTGATAATTTCTTTATTTGCTTTATTATTATCAACTGTCACAAGAGAATCAAAGTCGAAAACTTTCATTTGAATTTTGTGGTATTCGTTATCATTAATTCTATAATTTTTGAAAGTATGCAAATAAACAGTAGCATGAAAATCAACAAATATTGCCTGAATAAAGCCGTCATTCTGGGAATAATTTAAATTAAATAATTAAGAATAATATAAAAAATTTACTATTTCTATTATTAAAGTTTTATTGGATCTTCCACTATATGTCCTAAACAATAAGGCATCTTTAATTTTCGTTTCAATTGCAAATGTCAAAGTATCTTCTTGCCAATAAAGAGGACTCTTATAATCAAAATATGCAACGCCATTGTTAATTTCAAATCCAATGCTCTCTGTTAAAAATAAAATATTAAATTTGTTATCAAAACCTTTTTTTTTCTGACTTTTTTCGCACAAATCTCCCGTAAATGTAGTTATATCACAATCGCAAAAAATTTTATTTTCATCCCATTTTTCAATACATAATCCACCATTTCTACAAGTATTTGGAAGACAATCAAAATCATTTTCACATCCTTTTATAATATTTCCACTTGTTTTGTCTTGATTAGACAAAAATTGATCAAAGTCAGGAGTGCGGCCGTTTATTTCAAATGAAGCTAAACAACCTTTAAATCCATCCGTTGATAAAATGAGAAAATTTTCGTTTAAATGACTGTATATATTTTCTTTCAAGCCTCCAATATACAAGTCTTCGACAAGGTTGAATTCTAAATTTTGGTTTAGGGTCTCAATACTTAACTTGAAAACAACTGAGTCAACTGTTAATTCAAAGTTAGTCTTCGTTGCTCTCCAAATGCTCACCAAATGCCATTTATTGTTATTTAGCTTATGTATTAAATTCGTTTCTAATATCCTAATTTTTGAGTCAAGACTAAATACAAATCTTATTTGGCCATTAAAAATTTCAACTGCTAAAAAATCTTCCCCAATACCCTTGTTAAAAACGATTAATCCATGCTCAAAAGTTGTTTTTAAGTGAAACTGAATTAACAAAAGATGAGAGGCATCTATTTTAGGTAAAGAAACCCATGAATTTTTTGTAAACTTCAATGGATGCATATTTGGAACTTCAGAACGAAAAAATGTCGTACTTTTATTTACATATTCATTTAAATTTTCATTATCAATCAGCTCAAAGTATGATTTTCCATTAATAATTAATTGTTGCATTTGTCCAGTAAATGAACCTGATGAATCAATTACAAATTTCCCATTAGTTTTTTGTTTCAAAAAATGCGAAGCTAAATCTATTTTTTCATAACTTAGATAACTATGTGGAGTTGAAAGGATTTTATCTAAATCGAAATAAATAAATTTTAAGAAAAATAATTTGTATTTGGTTCAAATTACGGGTTGATAAGCCAATTACTAAATAATTAAGTCTAAACTTCATGTCTCTTTCTAAGCTACGGTGATCTAACATGCCTGATAAACAAAAAAAATAAAGGCGAAATATTTTGATCAAAATTCTTACTTGTCTCTGGTTCATCATTATCTACTTGAAGAATTAATTGAAGTCCTTCACGAGTTATCTTGACAGTATGCCATTCATTATCACAAAGGCCGCTCCTTATACTCGTTAAAACCTAAAAAATTATAAAAATGAAGTCTATGTTAATAATCAACATTTTTGTAAAATTATCAATCATTTAATGAAAAAAATCTAACTTTTTATTTAACAAAATTCAAAAAATTTTATTTAATATTCTAAATATTTTCAACATTTTTATCAGAAAACGAGATTAATAATTTTTTTAATTGATAGAAAATTTTAATTAAATTAAATTTATTTTATTTTTTTTGCTATATAAGCTTGTTGAAATTATGACTTGTCTAAATTTAAAACTTTCAATATTTTGTGTAAAAGAGTTTATTTAAAGAATTGATAAAAAATCTAAGTACTGCAATAAGTTGTGGGTAAACTAGGAAAAAAATTCTAAAAAGCATTTTTTCTGAAATGAGAGATAAAAAACAAAATTTATTTGATGATTTTATAATTATTCAGAATATTTTTTAACTATTAAAACGGTTTAATTAATTAAATTTATCTAAGTTTAATGACTTTGTTCAAAATTCATTTGTTTTATAAATTAATATCATGAGTTTAGTTGAAACTTAATTTAGGATGCTTTTTGGACTTGAGTTGATTTAAAATCACACAATAAATTGGCAAATTGAAGTTTCTGATCAAAATTTTTATGCTCATGCTCAAAATTTATCTTTTAAAAAATTTTAAAGAGTGTTTGAAATGATAACATTTAATGCATAGGCATATTTTCATGTGTAACAAACTATCTTAAACCATATCTGAGTGTTGTGCATTATTCTGCATGCAGAAAATATTTGCAGAAATGTGCAATTATAAATTACTAAGTTTAACATTGAATGTTAACTTTGAAAAAGTATTTCTGCAAAAAAATTTAAATATTAAAATAACTTAAAAACATTTTTTAAATGAAAAATATTGAGCATGATCATTTTAATTTGATCATAAACTTCAATTTGCCCAATAAATTTTTGTTTAAGATAATTTATTATTTATTATTAGACATCGTTTAGCTTACACATTCAGAATCTCCTAGTTTCACATAAAGCTTGATTTGAGTGTTTTCCAGTGCTAATTCCATGCGATCTTTAGAATTTATTGAGAATGTGCTCAGCAAAACACTGTCTGATACTCGTTCAGTCTAAAACGATATTTAAGATGAATTAGTAAATATTAGATAATAAAAAATAAGTGTTTTTCAATTACCCTAAATCTCAAAGATATATGTTCAGCCTCGCTAATCCACTCTGGCTCAAATGTTATTCTAATATGTTGATTGTTTTCAAAATTTGCAATTGTAGCAGCTAAAAAAATTCAAGAAATTAAAAAAAAATTAAATAACCATTCTTAGATAAATAATTATTATTATTTATTCAATAAACCCTAATGGGCGATGTTTAATATCGAAAAATATAGTATAAAATTAAGTAATAAATTAATAAATTTAAAAGTTAAATTCTTAAAATTAAATATATATATAATAAAAAAATAAGCGTAAAATTAGTCTTATGTAATTTTTAGGATTAATATATTTATTATTAGAATATTTAATAAATTAAGTTCAATTTTTAATTGGGAAATGTTTAGCAAATGTTTGAGAGACTAAAAGAGGGAAGATGAACGAAGCTTCCCCATAAATTTTAACCGGTGAAGCCTCAAGACGAATTTTTGCCCATGAGTAAGCCTCATTGGGTTGAGCACCAGAATCGGAACCATCAAACGGTTGACCAGTATTAACAAAAACGCTAAAATTAACTCCATTTCTCATGCAATTAGCATTTAAGATGTGATGCTTGGAAGTGCCACCACCAAGAATAATAGCTCCTGTGTTAACAGCAAACAAAGCCAAAAGATCCATTCGTTGAATGTCTTCAACAATGTCAATTTTCAATCCTGGATTGGTGAATGCGTGATAGAATAAAGTATCACCAATTGCACCATCCGTTACTGCTGGACAAAATACTGGTATGTTGCTTTTGTAAGCCCAATAATAAACTGAATCTTCATTATTGATCTCTTTACCAAGACGGTTGATTAATTTAGATGGTGTCCAATTAATATTTTGTTCGTTTTGTTCAATTAGCATTTGATCTAAAATTTTTAAAAGCCATTCTTCAAAAAGTCTATAGTTATCATTAGGTACAAATGTGTTTCCGATGCGATTTAACCCATCAATTCTCGATTGAATTCCATCATAATCATATGATCCCATTAGAGCTGGTTTCATGCATTTCATAAAATCCTCTTCAATTCCTCCACAAGTGGTAACAATGGCATCAATCATTTTGTTCTTAACCAAAAATTTAATTGATTCTCGGACACCGCAAGAAATCATGTTGGATGTGTAGCCCAAAAATATGGTACAATTTGTTCGTTGAAGTATAGAATAATATTCATTATTGTCCAGCAAACTAGCTGAAATGTTTTTAAACTCTTTAGCTGCCTGAGTAACCTGATCAGACTCTAAATCAATTGGTTTTAGTTTACATTCAATCATTTTATTTATCTCATCTACAGCATTGCTAAAAGAAGTTGCCTGGAACCCCGTTGTTTTAAATGATTCAAATAATTTATCATAGGAAAAAGAACTTTCAAAGTTAAAGCCCCGAACTTCAATTGGATTTTCGACTTTAGCATCTATTTCCATTACTTTTTCAAATGCATCGTTTACAAGCTGACCTATTTTATTATTTATGTCTTGATCATTTTGTTTGTTCTGTAAATTTTTTGTCAAACCAAGACAATCAGTTACTCCATTGACAGGCATTTTTGATAACAAATTTGAATGAAATTTCAAATTAAAAAACTAATTTTTAAATAACTTGCAGTGATTTAGAAGAGCTTTTATATAAAAAAAAACAACAAAATTTTATCTGAGAACTTTGAAACATCTCATTTTTTTATCAACTAACAAATAATTTTAATGTGGCTTTATCAGAATAATTTAATTCTTTAAAAGATTAGATTTTGCTTATGAATTAGTTTTGAGGCACGCGTTTTACTTAAATTTGATGTGAATTATACCATTAAAAATCATAATAAAAATTAATCTCTTTTAATATATTAATGTTAAAATAAAATAATCCAATTCCAAACAACAAAATTTAAATTTAAATTTGGTAGCATTTAATTATTTTAAATAATTTAAAAGTTTGAATAGTCTGTAAGAATTAAGAAATTAAATTTAAAAAGAACAAGCAATATAGTTAAAAGTTTTAATGATGATTTGATTTTAATTTAAACAACAAAATCGATTAATTTACTTCTTTTCCTCATTAAAATGCTTTTATACTATTATGAGGAAAAAATGGCTATTTTGGAACTAATTAGAAATAGTTTTAGAGCCATTTTAAATCAAAAATTTATAGTAATTTGCTTACGTTGGTTACATATAGGTCCATTGAATCCTGTAGATGAACAATCACATATAAATCTATTCCATCCTTCGATACATATTCCTTCATTTAAACATTGACCAATATCACATTGATTTGGCATCGGCGAGCATATATCGGAATTTATTCCACTAACTCCTTCGATTAATGCAAAATTTGTTAGGTTTACACTCTGACCATTAATTTCTACATCTAAAATACAGCCTACATATCCATTACCAAGCATTGCTGAATAAAAGTAAGGTGGCATTCTAATTGATGGATTCTGTCCAGGTAACGAGCTATGATTTGGGTGAATTCCACCGATAATTAAAGGTCCTGTCAGTTTTAAAAAATCTGAATGAGAAGAGCCTATTCGTAAAGATGTTTCAGGATTTTGATCGAATTTAAAAATAGCGTATTGTTGATTTAGCTCGACATTAAGCTGATGAGACCTACCGTTAGAAACTTGCTCATTAGTTATCTCATGACGAATGTAACTAGAGCCTAAATTGAAATAAACGTTTAAAAATCGATTATGAATTTCTAAAGAAAAAAAGTCACGATTAAATGATAGGAGTTTAGAACGCACTGAGTTTTCTATCCGTGATGAATATTCGACCGAGTTTTCAGCTCCTAAAATGTATGCCAAAATTCCGTTTTTTTCATTTGTTTGAAACTCAATAGAAAATGAATTAAATGAAGGATAATCTTTCCAGTATAAAATAGGTAAATAAGAATTTGGAGATGAAAATGTTATGGGTTGCATTACATTTTCACATGATTCTTTGATAACACCATGTTTCCTAACTAAATTAGAATCATTTAAAAACAAGGAAATAAAATTAAAAGAATTAATATCGCTTTTATAAGTAACATTGCGAATGCATCCTACAAAGTTCTTATGAATGGTTCTATATATTGTGTTCTTTGGTACACCACCCACATGAATAACTTTGGTTGACATTGAGATAAATTCTCCCACTAAATTTGTTTCATCTTTTTTCATATCATCGATAATTATTTCAATACTTCGAAATTTTCTTGTAAATTTAATTGAATGCCAGTGATTATTATTTAAATATGTGCCCGGCACCGTTAATGTTCTTTCAAATGCTTCGCCTCTAATATTTGATTTATATAAAACAGCACCATCTTGTAATCCCAAAGCAAAATAGTCATTAGAATCTCCGGCATAAATCAATAAGCCCGTCGATCTACTGGTTTTAAATTCAACGTTAAATTCAACCTCGTATGTTGGCAAAATAATAGGTATTGAATTTCCTTCTGAAGTTGGAATCTCAACAGAAAAAAATTCTTTCCCGTTGAGGGTGACCTCTTGATTGGAAACTGGAGGTCTCACTAGCAAAAAAATAAGTAAAAAAAGATTTGGAAAATTTTAATAAAAAAATGTTCCAAAATAAAAAATACATATAAAAGAACAACATAAGAGAACTGCGTTCCCTCCGCAGTTTCCCTGCTTTATTTTTTTATCAGGATTGAAGTGAATTTTTAAGTTTATAAGCTTTTTTTATTTAATAAAAAAAGGATAAAAGTTGATATCAATATTTTATTTAAATTTATTCAAACAAAAAAGATTATTTTTTTAATTGAATTCTTTTGAGTAAGGAAAAATAGTTTTATTCTTTCCTAAATTAAAAAAACACTTATATTAGTTATTTTGTTTTGTTTTTATTTTAATATTTTTCTATTGAATGTGTACCTAGCATAAAATACATATTGTTCTCATTTTCTATGGTTCTCCTTTTCTATTAGTTTTTTCTTGTAGAATATTTTCCTGATCATTATAAATTTTTTTTAAATTAGTGATAAAATTTTCCCAATCTGAACTCATTTCTTAACTTAAATTGATTTCTTTTTTAATATTTTCCCCACAATTTTCCTTTTTTCCAGTTATGTTTTTTTAATTTATTAATTTTAAATGTAATAAATAAACCGATTAAAATCTTTTAACTTTCAAATTCACGACAATAAGTAAGGTTGATTTTTTGTATTAAATTTTTTAATAAAGGGAGGAAAAGTACAAATCTCGTATACAAATCCTTTAACAAAGTGATTGGTAAATTTTTTTTTTCCTACCTTTTTAAAATGGAAAAAAAAAAGAAATTGTAGTATGTTAATAATATGTTTTAAAACACTTAAATTTAGTAAAAAATGTTTCATTAAAAACTTTTATGCTTATTTTCAAAATAAATTCTGATTTACTTTGACTTTACCATTTTAGATCAATTTTTAAAAAAGCTAATTTCCTATATTTATTTTAAAAAATACTTAAGAGAAAATAATCAATAAACCATTGGCAAACTTTACAGAATCTAATTATGTTCCTTTGACTATTTAACTATTAGAATTTCATTTGAATTTTAGAACATCGATTAATAATTGATTTAAAAAAATATATTTACTTATTTCGCATAAATTTCCTTCAAAATTTGTATAAGTGCAATCACATTTAAATCCAACCAATGTTCCGCTTGAAATTAGACAAACTCCATTATTGAGACATGGATTTGATGAGCAAGAATCTGATTCAATCACAAAACGCAAGTTAGAATAAGAATGAACTTTCAGAGGTTTTAAAAAAGCTGTTGAACAATTTAGAGCTCGGACATTCCTAATAAAACCATTGAAGATAGGCTCGAACAGAACCGTTCCATGACTAAGATTGTAAGTTTGAAGTGTATCTGGGAGACCGCCAATAAATAAAGAGTTCGATTTTTCAATTGAATCAGACTCACCAAAATTTAAGTCGCTTAAATTTGATTCTTCATGTACATGATATAATTTTTTTCCATCTACTGATAGTAAAGTTTTTTCGCTTTTTCTCTCAAATCGAATTTCATGCCACTTTTCATCATTAAGTTGCCTGGTATCATCAATTAAAAATATTCCCCTTGGATTATCTTTTTCACCTATTCTCATTCGTAAACGAATATTTCCATCGACTAGGCTTATTTGAATGTATTTGTAAGGGAGACTTTGTGCATAAAACAATAGACCATTTGGCTCATGAGTTTTAAATTCAAAAATAATGGTACCATTGAGGCACGGGTACCATGGCAAATATTGAGCAAACGAATTATAAGTACCTATTAGACGATATGTTTGCTCTTGTAAATTTGTTTGTTTGCTTTTATTAATAAAAACATATATAAATAAAATAATAATCGAAACAAGCTTCATGATCACTTTAGACTAGAAAATATAATTCATTTTTATATAATGAAATTTTTTATTTATTTATTTTAAAAAAGAAAATAACAAATATTAATCGACCATAATCCAACGAACGTTTTAAATCTAAATTTAAAAATCAGTTAATTTCAAATAGACCAGGAATTTATCAATCATCAGTTAAATCCAGAATTTTACAAAATTGCATGGTATATTACAATTGATCTGAAAATATTATTCTAATCATTAAAATTTTATTTAATGTTATTGTTAATAAATTATTTGAAATATTCCAATTAAATAAATAAAATAATCTAAAAAAGCTAAATTTTGACGGGTTCTTAATAATTCAATTGAATTAAGCAATCAATCAAAAAGATCTTAAGTAACTTGAGGATTTATGAAATCGTTTTCAATATTTAAGTAATTAGTTTTACAAGTATATCAGCTTACTTGTTTGATCACGCTGTTCACTTTTGATTGCATAACTCTTTTTTTTTAAAAGATATTATAAAAATTGATTTTTGCCCATAATTGTTGGAGATGTTATAAATAAATGCTTTTGTTAATTACAAGATACTAACCGAAATTCTAATATCCCTTTTCTAGTCTGGAAAAGGAGTCTTAAAAGTGTCATCATGCTCATCTATGTCTGTGTCAGATAATCAATAAATATCAACTAAATTCATATTTTCTTTAATAAAAGCTATTTCCAGAATCTAATATAATTGAAAATGGCAAAAGTAAATAGTATGCCCGGTTATTCTTATAAAAACCATATGCAAATCGATTAAGAAAACAAACATATTTACCGAGCTGATTTTAATTTGTTACGAAATTATGAACAAGCGCCGATTTTCCAATTCACTAGTCTATCAATGCAAATACTTTTGATTTTTGGATTATTTCGTTTTTCGCTGCGCTATTATTTAGGAATTAATGTCGTCAAAAACATTATCTATTTAGCTTTAGAGATAATTTGAGCATTTTTTCTAAATCAGTAATAATTATTTCAAAAAACAGCTCAAATAAACAAATTGATATTAATCGAATATTAATTGTTTTCTTTTATCTAGACTTAAATTGTAGAATCTGATTGATTTTCTTCTTAGACTTAAAATATTTTTTTCTTTAAATTAAGAGTAAATATAAAGACAATAACAATTGTGTTGCTTGAATCGAAATTAAAGTCACTTTAATTAATTATTGTTAAAAGTGTCTGAATACTTTTGTTAATCAAAAACTAAAATTAATAGAGCAAATGTATTTTATTCCAAGATGTAAAAATGCTTGATAGTATGCTCGGTTGTCGAAAAACTCATCAAAATGATCAATTAATTTGAAATTTTTATCTTTGATTAAGATGAATGAAAATATAAAATAAGTATGTCAGTCAGTTGTTTATAAATCTAAATTAATACACTTATGTTTAGTAAAATTGTGGAATTGAATTTCTGAAAACCGATTGCATTTAATAAAATCCTTGATTTTGAAAATAAAAAAAAACAAAAATTGCATTTCCAAAATTGTATTATTCTTGTCCGTACCTTGACCATATTCTTAATTAATACGAAACTTTTCTAAAAGCGTTAAAATCAGAAGCAAAAGTTGAAAAATTCAGTCACTAGCCTGATAACAATTTTACTCCGAGTATAAATGCTTATAAATAATGATAGGAATTTTATCTTTGACTCTAAAATAAACAATTAATTGCAATGTTTTAGGGGCATGAATTTTTTTTAAAGAAATTTGTATTTTGGTCTAAATGACTGAATAGCTTGAAAGATAAACTGATTTAAAATTATCCATTAATAAGAAAAAATTTATTTGTTTAAAGTAAACAAAACGTTTTTAATTAGCAGTGAATGAGCCGATCATAGATGTGGGCAGACTGATACGCGTCCTGTACTTATTTTTCTATCGGAAATTTGATTCTAAACTTTACGAATAAAAAGCTATATTTTTTCTTGCTAAATCAATCTAATATTGTAAATTTAATCAAATTTTATACTTAATTCATTTAAAATATGATCAACTCATATGTTTATCTAATTCAAGTAGCTTGATAGAATTCAGCTGACCCCATCGAATTCTTAAGTGCTATTAGAATTATGAACAAACATCAAACGTTTAAAGCCGTATGCAGAATTTTTAATTATATTGCTTTCTTATTAAGGTGGATACCAACAATTTATTCGGTTTAATTGTCATGACTAAACGCAACTTCTTAAATTCAACAAATAAAAAATAATTTTTTGATTTATTTTTATTTTTTAAACGGTAAAACTATTTAAAAATTGATATATCATTTATATTGAATTCGGAAATTAATTTAGAATTAAATGCTTTAATTTATTTTGAATTTTTGATTAAAATGCTAATCAAACCATTCCATTATTTCTTAAGTGTTTTGTTAATTCTGATTTATGACACTAGTATTTCGGTTTTTATGGATTGCCTTAGTAGCCAGTGTTTATTAATCGAAATCATGTTTATTTTACTAAAATATATAAAACACATTCGTTACTGATTTAATTCAATAGAGAAGTTTCAAGATACTTGAATTGATCACCATAAATTTATTCTTATTTCTACTTGATTAAGAATGTACAGACTAATTCTTTTCAATGCCAATCCATTAATTTAAATCTTAATTTTGAACTTATTAATTTCAACAAAAAGACAAATATTTTCACGACTGTAATGTTGATTGACCAAAAGGACATTGATTATCATTTTATTATCTCGATTAAATGAGCAAATCAGTGATTTAAATGTTTTGATAAGAATGACCTTATTACTGATGGAAAATATCCTAAATTCTTGTCTGACGAAAATAAAATATAAAATTAATCATGAACCGATTTTGATTTTTTATTTTATAAATATTAAATAAACAATTTTAATTACAATAAAATATTAATTTTATCATTATTTATATTTTACTATACTTATTAATCAAAAAAATTTGAACAGCAGCTAGAAATGAAAAATATTCCGATAATCAATATAATAAAATTACTTAAGATAATAAAACAAAAATTAAATTTATTCTATGATTTAAAATAATTATTAATAGAAAAATTTTTTTCTCTAAACATAAATTAAAAAAAAGATACTATTTATTTCCTTCAATCATATCATGCGCTATAGGACTTATGCAGTGATTCTAGAATTTCTTAATTATTTAAGTTATTACCATTTTGATTAAAAACAAAGTTTTCAAAACTCGAATTGTTAATTCGAAAAAGTGAAAAATAAATTTGAAATTGAAAATTAATGTAACCAAAAATCAGGTATTTTAAAATTAAAATGAATCATGTTTTATTTTTATTTGGATTCTCGAGTTAATTAAATAGCTATAAGAGTTCTGGATCGGAAAATTTAGAATTGGTATAAGAAAAAAACGCACTGAATATTAATCAAATATTCTGCAAACTATTACATTAAAAATACTAGCTGAATTATATAATTGAAGAATCCTAAGTTCCATTTGAGCGCTATATTAATTTTATAAATCAATAAAGGATAAAAAAAATACAAAAATAACGCGAGTTTTAGAAGCTTTAAAAAATTTTCATAACCCGCAAATTTTTGGTCTATTTGTAAATAAATTAATTGAAAATCTGGTCGATCCGATTGACACGCGTGCCTTTGAAACCTCCAAAATAGCTCTATTAGAAAGTTTACTTCCCAAGCTTATTGATTTAATTATCACTGAAGCAGATATAATTTATATATACGTTTTTTTTTCTTTATTTTTAATCTAATTCTTTATTCTACATTTTAAAATAATTGAAACGAGGTTAATATTTTAAAAATTAAATTTAAAATTTCTAATAGTTAACTAAAATAATTTCAAATTCTTTGATAGTTTTCTGTATAGTTAAATATTTCTCAAAATTAAAATAAATCACGTTTATCCACTTGAATATTTCATGATAAAATCAAAAAATTTATCAATTATTTTATTTTGATATTTTAAATTATTTTTGTAAGCTATAAACACTAGACAAATTTCTATGCTAATAATAATGAGAGTATTCTATTTCCGAATATAATTTAATTGAAAAATAATCGAACAAACTATACTTATTTTTTTTGGCTACAGGCTTATTTTAAAAAATTCGCCAAATTCAAAACAAGATAAGAAAGCTATAAATTAAGAGCATTCAAAAAAATGGAGGATATGGCTTGTTAAATTCTGGCGCAATTATCATATGAAGCTTTGAGAATGGCTAGAAAAATAACAAATATCTAAATTAGCAATTTTGACTGCATTATTTATAAGATTACTAATTAATCTTATAATATTTGATTGAAATTAATATCGAGATTTTCCTATCTTTCGTTTTCGGTATTATTATCTGGTATCGTTTTCCTTGTTAGAATCTTTGTTAATGACTTCTGAAATAACTAAATTCGTTCAAATATCCCAATTAAAATTCTTTATTGATAAAATTTGATATGATTCTGAAGTAAAATCGACTAATCACCAAAAATAGCACATGAATATTTTGACATTGATTTTACTTTCTTCATTCATGAAATGATCCATATCTAACATATTTTAAAAAATACAATAATCAAAAAGTAACTAAAATACTTCATTTTATATTAGTATGGTTTCTATTTTTGTGTTTAAAAATAAATAAAAATCAACAGAATAGAAATTTTGATTTAAAATAAAATATATTTAAAAAATATTGCAATAATTTTTTTTCCTAAATTATATTCTTATTGTTTTACAATTAAATCATATTGATGTTTTATTTTTTGCCTTTATTTAAAAGAGAAAAATATTCTAAGTAAAAAAGTCAAGCAAGGTATGTTGAACATTGTTGCATTCTTTTTTTTTTATTTATTTTTGTTCAATTTTATCTGAATTTCACAGTACAAAATTTTTTCAACGAATTAAAAACCATTAATTAAATTTATGAAAAAATTCAATTTTTTGTCTTAATTTTTTATACATATTTGTTCTTTTTGTCCTAAAAGTTTTTTAGTAAATTTCTTAAACTCCATTTTGTACTTTTTTTATAATTTGATAATCATGTAAATATTTTACTTTCTAAATGATTTAAAAATCTTTGACACATTCAAGTATATCTTAGACTTAATTTTAAAAACTAAGCATAATAAGCCAAAATATTTTACTATCGAAGCTGTATGATCTATTCAAGCAAAGTAGAAATTGGTTTAGCTTTTGTTTTAAATGCCTTTTAAGAACATTTTATCATTTAGTTAAAAACTATATCAAATATTTTTTTTTAATTCAAGGATTATAGATATTTTTTAATCATTTTATTTTAGCAAAAAAAAAACTTAAATTAGACACATTTTCTTTTATTTTTAGCTTTTACCATAGGGAAAAAAATGTTATGAATTGAATCTAAAATAACTTAAAATCCCAGATGAAATTATCTTTCTATCGAGGAATCAAAAGCGTATCAAAGAGAAAACTAAAAAACTATGCAGTAGTTTGAGATAATTTCTAAAAAGTTCTGAAAACTCAATATAACTGGTAAACGTAATCAACATGAGAGAACACGAAGTATGATTGATCAAAGAAAGATAGAAATGCATTCTCTTGACTAAAGAAAACTTGAAAGTCATCATATTTTAGTTTAGGAAAAATTGTATCTAAATCTGAAAAATTGCGAATAGGCAATAATGACTCAGAATAATCTAATTAATTAAATTAACAAAAATTTATTTTATTTTTTTGGGTAAAAAAAAGACATCCAAAAGTGAAATAGAGTTTATTTTAATTTTTTCTTTTTTAAATTTATCATACTTTTAGTTTTTTTAACTTGAATTACTTGGAGGTGAAATTTGAAAGAAAACTAAACTTAATTTAGGTCTAATAATAAATACTTGCATTTACAGAGTGTTTAAAGAATTTTAAATTATTAGGAAAACACTTTAAAAAAGTAAAAAATCCGATGAAAAAGAAAAAAACGTAAAGCTAAACAACAAAATTAAGAATTTCAATTTTTTAATTTTTATTAATTTATTAAAAAAAAATATCGATTATCATAGCTGCTTCAACAAAATTTAATTTACCTTATTTTTCAATGAATAAAGCTTGTCCAAAAAAATATTTATACTAACTGATTTAATCAATTTTATTTGAACAAATAAATACTTTTATGAAAAAAAAACAAATATTAAAAAGAAAATAATAACAATAAATGTACCAAATTATTTGTATTTTTTTAGTATAAAAGTAAGTCACCTGATCTGATCAATATTTTCTTAAAAAAATTCTGGTAAAATTTAAAAAATTAAATAAATTTGACTTTTGATTAATTTGAGCCTGTATTAGTATAATCTCAACAATAAAAAGTTTAAAAGATAACAAATTCAATCTAAGTTAAAGAAGAATTTCGTTTGACAATTCTTCACTTAATTGACTATTGGTTAGATGGCTGGCAAAAAGTGGTTCTTTAATACTTTGCTTTTGAACTGGTGTTGATTCTGGCGTAAGTAGCTCAGCAGGCAAATAATTGCCTGATGCATCTAACAAATAACTGTCTAATTCTAATTTTCTTTCTATTTTTTCAATTATTTCATTTATCAAATCGCTAACTTCAGTTTGATCGAAATCAAGCCTTTTTTTGCACAAAAAGGCTTGATTGCTTGATTTTTCAAAGTTTAAAGGCGTTGACTTGCAAATAATTTTTTCGAAATCAGCAGGATTCAATGTCAAATCTTGTTCTATAAACTGAAACTCTTCCATAATTTCTTTTTTGTTTTCCTCGGAATAAATGTCATTAGTGTCATTTTGAATATTAAATAAATTGATGATGTCTTCATTTGGGTGAACCGGAGAGTGTAAATTTGGACTATTTGTATGATAAGTGCGATTGAGAATTTTTCTAAGCAATTCATCATCTTTGGCAATTATGTCAATATCTTCTTCAGTACTTATATTAGCAGAGCTTGTCGAACTGTTATTTTCAGTTGATGGCGATTTACTAAATTCATTCGAATCTTGCAATTTAACATAATCATATTCTTCATCAATTCTTTGATTATCTTTTAGAAGCATTTCATTTCTCTCTCTCTCATGACGGTTACTCAAACAGCATTCATTTATATCTTGAATTAACCTTTTTGATGTTTCAACACTGTCTTTAATCTTAAGAAAAAATAACTTTAAGAAAAAAAAATATTTTTATAAAATTATATATTAAATAAATATAATCACATACACTGTTTTCTTTTTTTGGTTCACGATCTAAATCAATTCGATCTATAGTTTTATTAAATTTAATTGAGGATGCAAGAGCCATTAATCCTCCAAGACGAATGTCATTTTCTCTAAGGTCTAGTCGTCTAAGTACACGTGTCTCTGCTATGTACTCAGCCAAAGCAATCACTCCTTCATCTGTTATTCTAACTTTATTTAATATTAAGCTTTCAATTTTCTTATTTACAATTAATGCTTCCTTGAGTTCGAAAATAGACTCATTTGTTAAAGAATTATTGCTTATGTTTAGATTAGTCAATGTACAATTGTGTATCAAAGCTTTACATAGATATGTGCAACCCGTAGTTGTAATGCTATTATTTGCAATGCAAAGACTTTTAAGACCAAAATTAGTCGAATTAATAGTCGATCTTTCGCTCAGACTCATACAAATAGTTGCCAGTCCAGCATCTTGTAAATTATTGTTTTTCAAATCGATAAGCTCTAAATATTTGTTTTCTTTTATTATATTTGCTAAGGACTGGCTGTCTTGAGGTTGAATTTTATTATCACATAGATAAAGTTCTTTTATATTTTCATTGTCTCTAAGTGCTGTGCTTAAAATGGACAAAAATCGGCTGTTTATATTTGAATTTTCTAAATGTACAATTTTCAAGCTTTGTGCAAATCTAAATGATCTAGCTAAATATGTAAAATAAATTAATTCGGTAAATATTTGATATTTAAGTTCAATTGTTTCGATAGATGCGCTTTTTTTTATGTATTTGGATAATTCTTGCCAGCCAAATAAACCAAAGCCTTTTACATTAGTCAATATTAACCTCTCGCATGTATCGTAATAGTCTAAAATTTCGAATAGAATTGCACCTGTAGTGTCATCCTCAAATTGAGATGACTCTAAGTCAATTGTTTTAAATGAGAGGCGTTTAAAAACTTCTTCTATTGATTCCATTTGCTTTGAATCTAACTTTTCACCTTAAAAATAATTAAAAAAATACAAATTAATATTGACAAAATTTAGTTATTTTTAATGTTTATAAATATTTAAATATATCTTGTTTGAAAATTCATGAATTATCAGAGATTATCGTGGCGTATTTACTGTATAAACACACAAAATACCTTAATGGCATTCGAGAGTCTGATCAATATACTTATCTTATCTTTATATTTATTTAGAAACAAAATTTAGAATTTTTTGTATACATCATTTTTTTATATAACCTAATTACTATTTTTAAATTTTCTAATTTTAAATTACATGAGGACTAAAAAGAAGGCGATAAGCCGTTCGGGATAGTCCTAGGGGTAAATCCCTAAAATTATTTTATTAAATAAAATAAAAATTATCTTTAAATTTATCAATTAAAAGAACAGTTTCCTTGCAAAAGAATCTAAGTAATTACAATGAAGGTGTAAAAGGGCGTATTTTAGTAAGGAAATACGGTAAAAACAATTAAAATAAAATTTTATTACAAGAATAACTGAATTTTTCTTTTTAATTAAAATTTATTAAAATAAAATGTTAAACTTGTTTTTATTTTTTTTAATATAAAACTGATATATTCTTAGATAGTTATCTCTTAATTTTTGACAATTTGTAAACAATTGTCTTAAATCTTAAATAAAATTATATTTATCAAGTGATGATTATCTATTTAAATTTTAGTTAGGTTAAGAAATTCTAATTATCAAAAAAATTTAAATCCAAATCCTCTGGGTTATTAAAATATCAAAACTTTAGCAACTACTCAAAAGGGGTTTTCTAATTGAACATAATATGATAATATGATTTAGTAAAACTAACTCTAAAAAATAAATAAATAGATTACTTTTTAAATTAAGAACGTTGACTTTTTCGCCATTTGTGCACTCAATTTCTTGCAAAGCTTTAAGTTGAGGAATTAAACGATTCAATGGTCTAGTTTTGTGTCTATCACATGATTTTAAATAAGACTCTAGTAGGTCATTAGTAGAATATTTTCCAGGTACCCAGCCAGTCTGAGGCGCATCCGAATAATCTTTAATAATTTTCTCATCTTCTGGAAATTTAACTTGTTTCTTAGCACTGTTAGAATTTGATTTCAAACTAGACTTGATTTTTTTAACTTGTGAAGAGCTCGTGTCCACAAAACCATTTTCATTAAAAAAAAGAATGTCTTTTTGTTGAGGCGCTTGAAGTATTAGAGACTTGTCAATTTGAGGCATTGAATTTTGACTTTTGATTTTATTTATGGCTTTATCTCTAAGTTCAAGAATGAGGCTCATCTAATCATGTGCAATAAGATGATGCAAAATCCTTTTAGAATACTTTTGATCTATTTTATCTTAAAAATTATTTTCGTGTTCTTTTAATCAAATTTTTTATGTACTTGTGATCATCCGAAAATTATAGTATAATTATTTTATTTTTTGATTTGCAGCGTTTTAATATTTAATTGTGTTGAATTTGAAATGAATTGACACAAAATTTGTCTGTATCATTATTTTTTATTTCAGAAGAAAAAATTTGACCCCGACGTGACTCGAACACGCAACCTTCTGATCTGGAGTCAGACGCGCTACCAATTGCGCCACGAAGTCTTCTAATCTCACGTCTCGAATATTAACTTTTTAAATCTTAAACCTCACATCAACAAAGCTTTGTTTTCTGACGACATTCTAATTTGGTTAACCCACAATAGTTTTAAAACTAAAAACCAGGAAAGGTTTTTACGACCCTATTTGCTAATCTTTAATTTTATTCCATGAAAATAAGTATATTTTACAAAAAAAATTAATTAATTTTAACATTTTTTTATTTTAGATTTCTGATTGAAAAAAATAGTTAAATTTTTTAATTAAAAAGAGAGAAAAGATGAAACATAAAGCTCCGAAAAAACCCATTGATTATTTAATAGATTATAAAAAGCAATTAATAAAATAATCATTTTCTGTCAAAAAAGGATACTCAAAATCAACCCAGATAAGATCATTTATGCAGTCTTCATGTCAGCCGGCTACAGAAAAAATTATGGAAATACCTTCTTTATAAATTCATCTATAAGACGTACCTTACTATTTCTTCTTTTTTTTCCTGAAACTTGAACTATTTAAGCATGTGCCACATGTAACAATCTTTTCCAATTTATGTCTTTTCAACTTTCATTTTTTTAGCTTATTTACTTTATTTTGATTCTTTTTTTTTATCTCATTTTATTAACTTTAATTTTATTTTTATTTTATTTCATTTTTATTTTAATTTTTTTATTTTACTTTCTAACTTATTCTGAAGGAGCTTTAGCTCGGGACAGAAAACAAATAAATAAAAATAAATAATATTCGAAACCAATGAAACCTTTACCTACTTATCTTGGGCATAAGCTCGTTGCGAACCTTCCTTTCAATTTTTTGTTGAGCGACTTATCAACTAAACTGATCCATAATTTTTTTTTTCACTTTTATTTTAGTACCAAAAGTATTCAACACGGGAAAATTATTCAACAACTGCCCGGAGTCCACCCATAACTATTATTTTATTAAAAAAATTTAAAACTTGTGATGTCAAACATTGAAAACAAAGATTTTTTAAAAAATATAAAATTTCAAATTTTTTTCATTATTGTTACTTTAAGAAAAAAAACTTAAAAAAATATTGAATATCATATATTTTAAAAAATTTTTAAATATTTTATTAATTATTAAATTTTTTATGATGACAATAAAAAATTTACGAAACATTCCATTTTACGAAAAAATTAAATTATAGGGAAAAATTATGAAAATTATTTTTTAAATCTAAAAAATTCGATATGGTTAAAAAAACTATATTATTAATTAAAAAAATAAGACAACCCATTTGTTACTGTTCTTTTAATAATTTGTTTTCATATTCTTTCGATAAAAATTGGTCTAAAGTTGGTCCATTTTTGCCCATTGGATCTGAAGCAACCAAAAATAAGTCTCCAACAAACATAAATTGTAATAAACTAGAAATGATTATTAGAAATATTGAATAAAAAATTCTAATTTAAATCTACTTGTTTTCTACTAAACGTTTCCACTCCGGTTTTTCTTCCTTAATATCACAAAAATTATCATTTGAGACAATAACGGCATTAAAATGTTCGGCTGCTTCAAGTATAAATCTATCATCATAAGGAACAATTAACTTTCCATTAAGATATCTTGATGGCGTAAAGCATAAATATCCTTTGGCTTCAAGTTCATCAAGTATTTCGTACTCTTTTGACTCAAATCGACGATATCTAGGGACTAGTATTTTAACGTCTTTGTGTCCTCTTTCAATGAAAAAATTAACTGCCAGCTTTAAACCAAATGCAGAAAAAATCCTATTTCCATGTCTTAAAAAAAATCTGAATTTATTTTTTTTAAAATTAATATTATTACGCCATTCCGATATTGTTTCCATCGATTATAACAAATTTAAAATTAACATCTATTTTTACTGTCTGTTCGATTTCTTTTTTAAAAACTGAAGTTAAATAAGATGCTGATGAAAAACATGAGTTTATACCCGTTAATCTGTTGGACTCAGCTTTTACTAGAGCTTTATTATTTATCTTGTAATCAATGTTCGAATTTTGTAGTCTTTTTCTTTCGTTATGTTTTGGTTGGTTTCTCTTGCGGCGTTTTTTGTAACTTTCAATGGTAGATAAGTTTTTTTTCATATTATTGCGAGACATAATTAGTTGTTTTCAAATTTAGCAAAAATTTGTTCTTTCTTTAGTTTTATAATCTTATGAATTTGTATTAAGCATTTAACATTTTCAAAAAGTAAAAAATTTGACCCCGACGTGACTCGAACACGCAACCTTCTGATCTGGAGTCAGACGCGCTACCAATTGCGCCACGAAGTCTTACTACTTGAATTATGATAATTCAAGTAGTAAGACTGTAGATAGGTATTAGGATTCATATGAATTTTGATATTATTTGATAATATTCTAAATAATCTTTCTATGATTTTAAAATAAGTTAATGTTCTAATTTAATGATACTTTTATTGAAATAAAATAAATTGCTAATTCATATATTAAGTTAAAATGAGAAAAAAATTCTTATATCATAATTTTAATTAATAATAGTCATTAATTAATTTAATTAAAAAATATTTAATTTAATTCAAATAAAAAAAAACAAAATTTCGAAAAAACGAAAACAGTCAATTAAAAGAGAAGAAAACAAATCGATTCGAATCCAGTTTGGTATGATTGGAAAATTTTTTGTGTTTGTACCAAGCTTATCTTTTTAGCGATTTATATTTTGAAGAAACAGAAAATTTCTAAAAAATCCAAAAAGTTATCATGATTTTCATGTAGGCGTCATGATTATTAACCGACTGACTTAGATATCTTCAATTTGTACAAATACATGTTCACTGTTTCAATCAAGTTTATTTCGCTTTATTGATAAGCTTTGGTTAATACGGCATTTTATATATACAATTAAACGGTTTTAATTGATTGCCTTATCTTCGCAATTCATTAAGAATAGCTATAAAAAAATTAATTAAAATTTTTTAAGATAATTTTTAAAAAATCGTATTACTGTTAACTATATCCTGCTTAAATGTCTGAAGCTCTTTACGAAATTCTACAATAAGCTCTTGTTTTAGCTTTTCATAATTTACATTATCAGATGAATGAATTCCATTCGTTCCGTTTACTAATCCGTTGACACTACCGTTGGTACCAACATTTGGTGTACTAGTTATTCTTTAAATTTTTATTTAGAATTTTAAATAAATTAAATCTTATAATTTAAAATATCTACTTTTTGATAGTTTTAGGTGATTCAAATTGCTGGCTCTTTATTCCATTGGCTACACCACCGAATTGATTTTTCCCATTCAAATTACGATTAACTAAACTAGACGGTCTACATGAATTTGTATCTACACTATTATCAGCTGAATTTTTCTGCTCTTTTTCCATTGAGTTTTTTTTTTCAATTCGTTGTCGAATTTCGGCTAAAAAATCAAGAGGACCTGGAGGGCCGTTGCTTTTGGCATTAGTATTGGGTTCAGATTCAACTTTTTTAAGTTTGTTGGCTTGAAATTTGGCGATTTCTGAAATGTAATTAGGTTGCGAAGGAGCTGATTGATTTGATGGTATAGATGGTGGAGGAGGTGCTGGCGGTGGGGGCGCAGATGAAGCCGAAAAGATACTTGTCGGAAGAGGAGGTGGTGGTGGCGGAGGTGCGCTTGATGCTGATGATGGTTGGTTCTGATATGAAGTGCCAGTATCAGGTATTGTATCATAAATTTTCGGAGAGTTGAAATTTTCAACTGACTGATTGTTGGTTGATAACAAATTTATGTTAAGAGGAGGAGGTGGCGGTGGAGGTGGAATAGGAGATGACTGATACAAAGGCGCCGATTGCTGTTGTATTATCTGTTGTTGCTGTTGAATAAAATTGCCATTCGGATAATTGTATCCATCTGTAGATTGGCGCTGATAGCCGTTCGTGTAACCGTTCTGATTAGCAGGATTATTGACAGAAATAGTTAGACTACCATTAGAAGATCCTGATGAGGATGACCCTGATAATGGCGGCATAGGATTGTTTTGTTGTATTCGACTTTGAAGATTGTTATTGTACAAGCCATTCAAGCTGTTTTGATGATGGCCAAGCATTCCATTTATTACACCGTTTACATTTGCGCCGTTAATCATGTTAAAATTAGACCTTAAATAAAATTATGTTAGATACAATTTTATGCAAAGACCTAATTGTAATGCTATTTAATATTTAATCCGAAAAACTGTAGTGATCAGTTTAATTTAAATCATATAATCTCGATTTAGGAAAAAAAGTTTAATTATTCTCGATTAATTCAGTTATATAAACAAAATTCAAAATTTCTTTAGAACCTGAAATATTTTAATTTATATTTTGAATATTTATTTTATTGATCGATTAGTTATTTTTTCAGCAAGTTCTTTAAATGAGGAAAATAATACTACTTTTAAGCTAGAAAAACGTTTGAATAAATGAATAATACGTATATTATATTAAAAACAAAAAAGTTTTTACCTATTAATATTTAAATTCTCATTATCATCATAAATAGATTGACTATAATCTGAAGAAGAGCCTGCTGATGCTACAGAGCGTTTACCAATAGAAATGTTGTCACCGGCATTACAATTTCCATTAGATGAAGTTGAAGAAGCCGACGATGACGAAGAAATAGCTAATCGATTTAAGTTTTCAACCGCCATTTTTAGTGTTTGAGTGAAAATATCAGCTTCATCCTTAGACTGAAAATGAAGACCGTATACTTGTTTGGAATCTCGCCATTGCAGAAACGTTTGATTAGCTTGATTGTATTTGAGGTTTTTTTGCAATGAACAATTTATAACCACTTCATGATCCTGAATCTTGCGACCAACTACTCTATAAGTCTGATTGAGTAGATGCTGATATATTTGAACTTTAGACAGGCCTGGCGTGGCACCTGATGGATTCCATTTTTTATTCAAGTCGTCATAAATCATTACGTTAGCCTTTGCGCTAACTATCGATTGCTCAGTATTATTCTGACTCATCTTTTGCGCAATTTCAAAACAACATTTGATTCTATCTAAAATCGAGAAAAACAAATCAATTTAGTTTAGAAATTCTAGTTCCGAATTAATGGAGATCGAAATGAAAACTAATGGAAAATTATGTTAATTTATGTCAAGGGTCAGACCACCGCCGCGAATATTTATCTTTATCAATAAATCGATAAACTATTAAACTTTTAAGCATAATTTTGACATTTTGTTTGAGCTAATTCGGCCAAGCATTTCGTTTGATACTCTCGACTACTTAACCAAATCGATCGATATTTACTTAATTATTAAAATAAATGTTTACGCTTTGTATTAGTGGTGATGCAGCTTGTATTAGCGATTTTGCTAGTCAGTCGATGTGTGCATGGATGGTTAAAAACATGATGATTTGAGTATGCTTTTTTTGTTATATGCTTCAAATATTAATAATGCTAGAAATGTAAATTTGCGTGTCCGATTTGAAGCTAAACTAGACCGAGAGTAATGCGATCTTTTTCAACTTTTAAAAAATATTTCAATTTGAAAATTAAGTTTAATCCCAAAAATTAGGATTCTAAAAGTATAGTATCATTAAAAAAATGACAATCGGCTTTGATGAATATTTGATAAAAAAATTATAAAAACCGATAATTTTGGTATTTTTAATATTTTTTGCACTGGATCATGGTTATGTAAACTAAAATATCCCAAACTGATTTTGTACATATATATAATACTTTTTTTATTGTTAAACCAAATTCAAGTACAGAGATGATTATTTTTAATTTTCAGTTTTAAACTTGTATCATAAAATTTACTCACAATGATCCTCTAAAAATTGACATTAATTATTTTAAAAGAAATTTTAAAATAAAAATCTCAACATAATTGAAAATTTAAAATGCTAGTTGATCATTTATCATAATTTTCTCTAAAGCCAATTTTTTTCCGGGCTAAAAATCTAAGATTAAAATTTAAGAGTTTATTCGTTCTAATATTGAAAAAATCTATCTAAGTTATTAAAAATTTCATTAGAATATTGCTTTCAATTTTGATTTTTTTTCTCAATTTCAATCATAGGTTGGACTAAAAATTTAGTTTTTTCTTCTCACAAAAACTTATCTATAAAATAAAAAAGTTTTTACTTAAAAGATTTCTAATCTAAATATTAAACGATTATTTAGAATTGTTTATTTCTTAATATAATATTTTATACAAATGCTGAAAAATCTATGTTTTAAAAATCACTGATATTCTAGTTATAATAGTCGATGGATCGCAAGATCAATTTTCTATCTATTGGGCTTGCTTTAAAAAATCTGTTTACTAGTCTACGCCTTTCATGAGCACTAGGAAATTGCGTCTTAATCAAAAAATCTATTTTATCTCAAAAGTTAATTTGTCTTATTTAGTTCAGGTTATGGGCCTATTATTGAAAGAATTATTAATTAATTTCAGTATTAGTAATTCATTTGTTTTCAGCATTTTATTAATAATAATAAAAAAAAATCATAACTTAAAATAAAAAAGAGTAATTTAGACTAAAAGCTAATGCTTGGAATTTAAAATTCATATTTCTTGCATGATTAAATTATTAAAATAAAAGTTTGAAATAGCAAGCCTTTAAATTATCCTAAAAGCGAAAATTTTTTAAAAGTCATTTAAAAAACTTAGCTTGTACACATTATTGATAGAAAAAAATAATTGAATGTCAAAAAGTTACATCAGTCAAAAAAATATTTAAAAATCTAAAATTTTCAACATGTCTTACTATTTCATATTTTTTAGAATGTTAGAAATGATGTATTATTCTATAATAAAAAACAATATTTAAATCATTAATTGTATCATAACGCTTATCTAGATTTATAAATTTTAGTCTTATTATTGTTATGGTATTTTTGAATAAAAAATTTTCTGTAAGTAAAAAATATTTCCTTAATTATCTTAAATGGCCAGTCTAATGTTTGTTTGTTTCGTCTAATTATAGCTAAATAAATAACAAGTTTACGTTATAAGAGATTTATTTTAAATAAGAAACAAAAATTGATTCATTAGGATAAATCTAACAACTAAAATAAATATTATATAAGAAAGGTATATATCTTTAATCGACAGAAACCGATTGATTTGATTAAAACAAATTTGATTCATTATTTAATATAAATAAGATTTTTCTCATTATTTATGAAAAATCCAACTGATGAAATTCTGTCCAACATAAAGGTTTTGTTTATTATAGAAAGTTCAGCATTGATTTAATATAATCAATGATTTTGGATCAATTAACCAAGTCTTGCTGAATTAATAATCCAATAATAAAATATTTTGTAGACCACTTGTAAGACTTTGTTAACCTATTTTGGAAAGAACTAAAAAATTATTAATTAGATATTTAATTTTTGCTCAAATTCTGAAGTTTTTAAAAAGAAAAAATGAGAAAGAAATGAATCTGATAAATAAAAAAAGCATCATCGGTGATCCATCCTCCGATCTTCTTTTTTTACTAAACATGCGATTTAGCCACTAAACCATGAAGTAACTTATTTAATTCAGATACATAATCAACAATTTGATAAAATTACTAAAAAAATATAAATTTTTTTTTTGATGATTGATTGTTAAATATCATTGAATTTACTCTTATTGATAGTCTAATATGTTTATTTGGAGAAAAAATTGACATTTATTTTCGATAAAAATAAATTTGAAAATGAAATGTCATGATTTAACTCTGAAAATAAGAAAATTGGTAACTAAGAATATTTTATTTAAGATGGTAAATCAAAATTGTTTATATTGCTATCATTATTCATTAGCTTGTTTTACTATGGGCATTTAGACGGGTATTAGTTCTTTTTAAAAGTACTCTAAATTGGCTACTTAGAGATTTTTTTTAAATAAAATGATAAAGAATTTATATAATTCTTCATAAAATTCTAATAAGTTGCTTTATTTTCAAAAGAATTGACCCTCATTTCTATCAGAGACATTCGGTAAGCAGAGATAAGATTAAAAACAATCATTAAAAAATATAAAAATAGCTGAAATAAAAAATTCAAGAATATCGTATAAAACTTTTATTTTTTAAAGCTTATTCAATAGCTATTTAATATTATCGAATCAAAATTGTGAATTTTAATATATATCTGGCATGTAATCATAATTACACTCATCATTATAACAGCAAAAATTGTGAACTGTATTTTTACCTGCATTTGACACAAAACCACCAATGCATACTCTGGCACAATTCATATAAATAGTCCTAACCACTGTGTCTGAATTAACTTTAGTTTTCAACTCCTGTCTCTAAAAAAAGCGTTCATTTTAAACAAAAAAAATTGGAAAAATTATAAATTCTTGATTTTAGATATTCTTAATAAAGCTTGGAATCAAACATACCAGGCAAAAATAGTCTGTTTCAGGACAAGTGACAAGCTCAGGTGCATTTGTTTTATTGGCAGTACTTCCTGGACAATTGTCACATCTAAAACACTTCAAAGCATCAACACTAATCATTCCAATAAAGACTTAAAACTGAAAATAAATTTTTGAAAATCAAGTTTTCAAATATTTACCTATAAGAAAGATAAATATTATCATTATTCTAAACGAAAGTTTTAGCATTTTTAACAACTCAAATTTTCAATTAAATCTTCCTCTTTTATAATACAAAAATATTTATTTATTACGATATGTTCTGGAGCATTAATAACTAATGTTCAAGTACCAAACGTTTTGATAACTTTCATTAAGCTTGAAGCAATAAGTTAATATTTTAACACCCACAATCATATTTTTATTTTAAAATTCACTAATTTATTTAAACATAAAACAAATTATCTTGATAAAATTAGATAAATAAAATTAAGTAAAAATTTGACCCCGACGTGACTCGAACACGCAACCTTCTGATCTGGAGTCAGACGCGCTACCAATTGCGCCACGAAGTCTTGTTAATGTAAAATTATAGTAGCTAAATTTGATGGCAATTCATTTGCAAATTTTATCCATATATTTGTCAATTTATTAATTTTTTTTTGGAAATTTTTCAAATAAAATAATAATTATTTATTGAATTTAAAACTTTTTTTATTTTTAATCAAAATATAAGAAAAAAATTATCTTAAATTTTAGGGAACTAATGAATTCTTTGGTTCGTATGACTCCAGGTTAAATTTTTGCTTTTTCGAGTCATTTTGGTCGCGTATTAATTTTTATCTCAGTAGAAATTTATTTGATTTTTTAAACATAATTTAATTGAAATAAACATAAAATTTTTTTTTAATCTTCATTTTCTTCAGAATTTTCGTTTTCATTTAGGTTATCATCGTCATCATCAAGCTCACTTTCTATTTCGCTATCATTATTTTTTCCTTTTTTGTTTTTTAATTTTTTAAGAGACTTTTTGGTTCGTTTTTTCTCACCATTGTAACCAATTTTTAATTTTGTTCCGACAAAATTGACCATAAAATTTCCATCAAATGAATTTACATAAAGCAATTGCTGAACTCTAACCATCAACGCCTCAATTACTCTGTTATAATTGGGAGCTTGTTTGGCAATAGCCGCTTGATCTTTTGTTACTAATATTTCTTGAATAAAATGGACGCATTTTTGTATTGTTTGCATTAAAGCCACAACCTCTTGTTTTGAGCTATCAAAAGCTTTATCCAAATAAGGCATTGAGTACTTTGTGAAATTGGCTACAAAATTTTTTGAGTTTTTAATCACAGTTAACATGTTTATATCTTTAAAAGCAACACTTTTTTTCAATAAAATCAATTCACAATGCATTTGGGTTAGTCTCCTGATTTTAGTAAATACTTCCAATGTATCTCCTGAACAAAATTTTAATTCATTAACTGTAAATTCAAGGCATGTTTTATAATAAGCTAAAAAATGACTTTTGATCGTTAAATATTTGTCACAGTTTTGCCTATCAAGCATAAAATCATCATTGCATAAAACTTTAACCAAATCTTCAACAAAATTCATGCTATCTTCATCATTTTTAATTAAATAATTCAAGCAGCAAACTATTGCTTCGTTACTCATTTGACGATTTGAGAAGACTAAATTTAACTTGGGGTTATAATCGTTAGTCAAAAACTCTAATGAGCAAGTACACAATATTTTTTTCATTTTAGCCACGAGATTCTGGTCAGTTTTTTTTGACAAAATTTTTATAATCAAGGCTAAAAGTTGAATTAAAATGTGGCCGGAATTAAGATCAAGTAGGACATCTTTGAATTTAGCTAAATAATTAAAACAAACCAGATCTGGTAATTTATCAATTTGACTAGCCAGTTTAGAATTTGACTGAATTTTGACAGACTTAATAATAATTTTAAAAAGATCATCTAATTTACTATAGTTGTTTATGTTGTTCAAATAAGAAAAAATTTGATGCAGGATTTTTAAAATTTGACTGATAATTTTTAACAAAAACAAATTGTTGGGGTTTGTTGATATCTCTGAAGGATCCTTAATACCATCGTTTTTTTCCTGAATATCTCGTACATGATTCTGAATGTTATCCAAATGATTAATAAGAAAAGAAATATTTTTATCTATTAATTTGTCCATTAAATTAGAGAGATTAACTGGATTTGATTCTAAAAATAATTGCAATTTGGTAGGCTTGCTTACTAGGCCCAATGGATTAGTTTTTGCCGAGTTTGATTTTAATATTAAGTTTAATTTCATATTGAAATCGTTTAAGACATAAAATAAGTGCTCTGGCTTAAGACTTGATAAAGCTGATTCATTTTCATTAGTGTCTGGTATTACATTGGGGTTAAGATTTAGATTGAAATTAACAAAATTAATGAAGCATAAATCAAATTCTCTAAAATAAATCGATATTTTGTCCAAATTGAATTCTGATGCTGATTCTTGGTCATCACATGAATCGCCTGAATCGTTTAACAAGCTTTTTTCTTCTTCAAAGTCTGATTCATCAAACAAATTATCATTTTTTGGCTTTTTAACTACTTTTTTTGCATCTTTTAAGCCTTTTTTTTTACTCAATTTAGACTTATTTTCTTTTATAAATTGCTGAATATATGGCAATTCATCAACCGATGAGTCAATCAAACCAAAAACAACCATCGGTGGACGATAGAACTTTACAAAAGGCAAAATATTCCTCAAGACATTTCTTAATTGACAAATATCGTTCAATCGATTGATCAAATTATATCCAAACTCAAATCTTTCATCTAAAATATTTGCGCCAAATGCATTTATCAATTCAATAAACCAATTTATTAAATAAAATATGCAATTACAGACTAATTTTTTTTCATCATCAGTTAAGCTTTTAAATTTGTTCAACATTTCATTGCCAAATCTAAGCAAGTCATCTTTGTTTATTGATAAAATTGGACAACCCAAGTAATCCGCAAAATCTTTTAAATTATTTCGCTCTAGAGCATACATTAGCCGAAACGTACAAGGTATTGCTATTGAGGGAATATTGGACTCTTGACTTTGAGGATTTAGAATACAACTATTCTTTTTTTTCAAATCGTTTAAAACCAATGGTAATAAATTAAGAGCTCCATGAGTTTGTTGATCTAGACCAAACTCATATCCATACCTTAATGTAGATAACTGATTGCTGTATTTGGATAATGTTTGTTTATAATTAGGATCTAATTTAAACAAATTTTTACACATATCTCTTAAATTTTCTTTGATCAAGATCTCTAAACTATCACCGATCGAGTCTTTGAGAACAATACCAGTTAAATCATCTTCAAATAAACCTAAAGATTCAGGACTGGATCTACTCGAGTCTAAAATCATGTCCCAAATGTTCTTGATCTCCGAAGCTATATTTGAAAGTATATAGGAAGTGTTTTGAATTGAAGTTGAATTTCCAGGCGCGTTATAAATACTCGACTGAGAACTAGAGCAAGAAAAAAAACTTTCGCTCTCTTCATCAATTTTATCTACATTTTTACACTTTGTTTTGCTAGCCATACTTTTCAAAAGCATTATAGCACCTATAACACCGATTTGCTTTTGCTTAAGCAAGTTTGAACTCAACTGTCTATTTATTAGAATATTTAAATTTTCTTGAATGCTATTCGACTTGACAAACGACTGTGAACTGGATATTACTGAGATGGATGTGGAAGCAGATGGCTTTGGATGTGAATAAGCAATTGAACAAATTATAGCATAGACTTTTCTTATTTCAGACAAATTGAAGTATTCAATATAATCAAGTAAGCTTTTTATTTGCATTTGAAAAGGTACCAAGACGCTTTCTCTATCTGAAAAAGATAGACAAACCAATAAATCTAGAGAATTTTCTCTTATAGGCCCTGTGTAATTGATTATTAATTCGAGAAGGTAATTAAGAAGATCTAAACGAATACTTTTGTCATTGTGTAGAATAAAATCTTTTATAATTGACTGAGCAATTGATGTGAATTCACCAGTTGGATGTTGTATCAATGATTTGAAAATTTTCTTCAATGAATCAAGAACTTCGCTAGCAAAATTTTTTGAAAACTTAGTAAAATTTGAACTAGATTTTTCTACATTTCTTATTGTTTCTTGTTTAATTGCTGTTTTGAAGAGTTTTTCAACTGATTTACAATATTGTGGAATAGAAAACGTCAATGTAACAATTAGAAAGTCAAACGGTAGAATCAAGTTATTAACAAAAGCAAGTATATTGTATTGCATACAAGTCGAATAGAGATCAATCAACTGATTGGAAACTTGAAAATTTTCCCTTATTATATCATAAACAAGATATCGAATTGAATCATCAGTTATTTCTTCCAATTTTAGCTTGCTTCGCAAATCGTTCAACAAGTCTTTATCACTTAATAAAATCAATGCTTTGAGGACAAATTTTAAACATGAAGGAAAGTCTTTTTCGTTCAATAATGGATACTTTGATAAAACACTTCGTGTTATGCGAAATAGATTATCTTTTTTAAAGTTCAAATTGCTTAATGCGTCTAAAATAGGACTAATTAGTTCGATTTCATCGAGAAGAAGCTCCAAGTCTTTTGCCAAATTGTCATGCTGACTATCACACAAAATGTCTGGAAAGCATGCAATTATTTCTTTTTTAATTCCAAAGTTTGTGGTATTACTAATTAGCTCAATCAATTTCTGGCAAAGTGATTGAGGATTATTTATGCGTGGTTGATATCTAAATTGCGACATGATATAACTTGGTATATTGATCTCAAGACCGAGAATTTGTACGTCTGAATTGTTATCATTCGATTCAAGATAATTTAAGGCTTTTGAGATTAAATAGTCAAACAAATCTGACTGTAGATCAGCTATTTCGAGTAAAATTTTAAGCAAACTGTCTTGGTTAGAGCTGTGAGTGGGCTGGCTGCCGATATTTTTACTTGGCAAAAGTGATATTGCAAAATTTTTTTCATCATCAAGATAAGATTCTAGATTTTGCCAGATTGTCTGGTAATTTTTTTCCCATTTTGGATTGTCTGAGGATTTTTGAATGAATTTTATTAAATTTGATTGAAATTTACGTGGATCAACTATAAAACTATTAAAAGCTTCCTCTCCGTCATTTAAATTGATTCCAAATTTTCTGAAATAATCGACAATTAAAGACATACTAGCAAAAAAAATATTTGAATTAGTTTAGAATCAAATTTAAATTCACTTTTTCAAATTTTAAATTACAAGCATGGTTAATTTTGAATCTTTTTGTTTGTCAAATAGCACATAGTAGTTAAGTGGTAAATAAAAAAATCATATTGTTATTTTTTATCCCGAAAAAAATTATGCTGTTTAATTATTAAGATTTTTATTATCTCTTGATTTTGCAGATGACTTTTTAATAAAAAAGTAAGTCTCAAAAATATAATTATATGTATCTAAAGCAGGTTTAACAATGACTCTTCAAATGTAAAATGAAAATGTCTGTTAAAAAGTCAAGCTACATAGACATTAAAAAAAATAATTTTAACCTTAAATTATAGGGTAAGAGCTAAATCTTTAAGAAAAAGTATATTTTGTACATAATCTGCTATCAAAATTTACACATCTTATTTAGCGAAGTAAATTTTTGATCAAATTTCAGAACGTTATTTTTAAACTAATGAAAAGCGATTGTAATGTTTAAAATTAAAATTAAATTGCGCATTTATAATTTTTTGATCAAGTACGATAAACCAATTATTGAAAAATTATATTTTTGTTCACAATGTTTTATCTTTTTCTCCATTTTTATTGTTTCCTGTTTTAACCATTAATTACGAGCAATTAATTTTTTTTAATATTATTTTTTATATTTATTTGAGTATAGTATTTATCATCTGGAAATTATTATATAAATAAGATTTTTTTCAAAATCTATGCATTCATTTCAAATGTTTAAATATATAGCATTCCTTTTTATTTTAATCAGTAATTTTTTAAATTAAAAAAATATTTCTAATAAACAATACCAATTTAATTAGGTTTTCAACAAAAACCGATTTCAAGTCTCATTTGTAAGTCATGTCACACTTGTAAAGGAGGTAACTTTGGCCTGATGGAACCACGGCGAAATGTAGTTTGTAAAGGAAATCAGCGTTTTTGTATTGTAAATTAGTTTAAATTTATGAAAACTTAAGCTTACTTATAATTAAATTTTATATAGGCTGACGTTGATGTGTTTCCTAAAATTACTAAAACAGATTCCGAAAAAGTTGTTATAAAACTTGGATGTTCGGATCATTGTCCAAAAGATCATTTTTGCTGCACTAGAAATTATTGTAATAATATAAATAGAAATTACATTAATAAAAGAATACAACAGTCAATTAAACAATTTTCTAATTCTCAAACTTTAATTTTATAAAATACAATCTAAGTTATTAAATAAACAATAAAAGCAGAGTTTAACTAAATTGATTAATTATCCAAAAATTATGTTTGATTTTTTATAACATTTTATATCAAGCATTAATTGATTTGTTACCCTCTAGAAAAAGATAAACTAATAAAAATAGGTTTTTATATATGTTATTATTTTATTTATTCAAATTCAAAAGTGATTCAAATTCTCAGGGGGAGTGGAAAAAGTGAAAAAAAGTAAAATGTTCATTCATAAAGTTACGATAATTATCTTTAATATATAAATACAGTGCTTTTAAAATTGTCTTTATTTATATTTATAAATAAATTTTTACAGCCTAAAGAATAAAATTAATTTAAAAACATCATAAAAAGATTTTTATAAAAATATTCAAATTCAAATGAATCATAAGTTTTTAGATTTAAAAAATCAAATATTTAAAAAAGATATGATTATATAAAAAATGTTTTGATTACCTGTAAAGCAAAAAATTGGATTGCTGTAAATTCTATTAACAAAAGAATAATTTTTCAAATTAAATAATCTTGTAATAATCTTGTATAAAAAAAAAACGGAGTTTGAAAAGAGGTATCGATTAAATTAATGCTAAATAATTTTAAATTTCGATTCCAAAATTGCTAACAATTAAGCATTTTTTTAGAAATGATTTTAAAATTGAAGCATGTTAAGCCAATCTATCATTATTTTTTTACCCTTTTTCGCACCTTGTAGAGCATAAGAAAGAGCTCATCTCCTTTCTAAGTACCTTTTTGAGCGAAGGCTCCGATCTGACACAGAGGTGACTGCATCGAGTGCATC